>SJJU01005359.1:0-26050 GCA_012932125.1 Conopomorpha cramerella
ATAATTCACCTACTTCAAGAAGTGAATTTGCAAATGGCGAAACTGACCGCAAGATTGAGGGCCATATTGACGCTAGCTTCATTTATCATATCCATAGGTTTGTTATATCAATGCTGAAAATACGCTGCCTCCGTCCACCGCTCCGTCAATCGTCGCAACGAACCACAAGAATACGAGGCGAGGGCGGTTCCGTTATTTAATGTTGAGTGGAGTATTTGAGTTATTGAGGAAACGACTTATATATTCTTAGATATGCACAATTTTCTGACAAAGAGCGGATTCAATTCAATCAATTCGTCAAATCATAACATAGATTTCTTTAAAAAATAAACTTAATGTCATCGGTCTGTCATTAGTGTCACTTTTTTGTGTTTCTTTTCTTGCTTGGCGACTATAGCGTTGTTCTTGTTCTCAGAACAACAATCCTATGGAACTGCGATATGTACGTACTTTTGCTGCATACCTAAATAAACAAATCGGGAGACAAAAATGGCGGAATAGGGATGTACTTGTGTGTCTAGTCATCGGTGAAATTATCGATAAATATGGTGCAGGTTTATTTTTTATTTGAATTCAAAATAATTGATAGATAAGTAAATTATGGATAAATTTATTGATAGGTAGGTAGATGTGGGCCGGTGTAAAGCCTTAGAAATAAAAAAAATCCTCCCCTCCCAAGGGAGCCCTTGTCGTAGTAGTTACACCCGGATGGAGTGCACTGTGACGGCTACTCGGACTTGGACTGTCAAAACACGTATCCGGGCGCACTCGGACGTTTATTATGCGTTCAGAGTGGACTTTTTTATTTTCGCTTTTCTATTTTGCGATTTGATTAGAGTTAGGTTGTATGAGTGGGCATTATGACTGAAAACCCCGTTTTACTTACCACACTGTACATGCAAGTACAATGTTTTTGTAAATGAATCTAGTGATGAAGTAGTCAGAAGAACCATAAATCGGAATAAAGAGTCCTTTTAGATTTCTAAATTAATTTCCAATTGTACTATAATGCCTTACAGCGTCGCAAAAAATAGTATTGATTGTGGTAGTATTTTCTTAAGTAAAGTTCGAGGTTTTGACATTTCTCAACAGTGTTACCACTTTATAAGTTTTACTCTTTTTTGCGACGCTGTAGGTATGTTAAACATCAGAATATAGGTATAGGAAAGAAAAAAAGACCAGAAAAAATGTGAAAATGTAGTTTTTATATTTAATTTATATAGTAATGTAGGTACAGCATAAACATAAATGTCAAACCACGGAGTAGCAGGAAACTTAACAAAGATATAATATTATAGTAGGCCTACTAACATACCTTAGTATCTAGTCCTATGACAAACATTTGTTCTGCAGAAAATCAAAATATCACATAGACAAACATAATTCCACAAAGAGTATGCATTAAAACAAAAACATGGAATAGTATGTAATATTACAAAATCAAAGCAAATTTAGATATTGCTACAGAGTCACTATTTTGCGACAATTTTTTCTGCAGAAAATCAAAACTATTTCACAAAGATAATCACACTATGTTATACACATGAACCAAAAACATGGAATAGTAAGTATTATTACAAAATTATACATTTAGAAATTTTCTGCCAGTCCTTCGAAAATGTTCTGCAGAAAATTAAAACATCACACAGACAAAAATATTTCACCAAGATAATCAGAGAGTGAAAGTGGTGCTGACAACCATGATACCTACATGCCATGCAGAAGAATTAGAGTATGGATAAAAAAGCAAACCTTTCATTTTCAAAATTTGCCGGTGTAAAAAATCTTTAGATCCAGTGCATTGTTGTAACAAAATGGCTACATCATTATTTATTAGGTTTTCTTCCTTAAGACGAATGACAATATTTTTGAAATTTTCAATTTTTTTCATTTGCACTCGAACTGTTTCATTTAGGCATTTTATTTTCTTTTTTAGCTGCAATACCTTCTCTTCAAGTTTTTAAGGTCCTTCAAGTGCTGCCACCTGCAAGAAAAAATAAAGAAGCTATTGATTTGTATTTCATACAGAAATATTGAAGGTAAATCAGTACAAAACCAATATTAAATATAACCTAATTTACTCAATGTTAATTACGAAAGTCTTACCAATTCTACAATGTTTGGTGGAATACTTTGGTTTATTGGCTGTTGGTGGTAGCCCATAGATGGTTGCGGAGCATCCATAACATTTCCTGCACTAGGGCATGAGTTTTCCAGCACTGGTCGGCATGGTTGCTTTGTCTGAAAGAGAAAACACTGTATAGAATAAATCACATACAGCAATAAAATATATTTAGTTATACAGTGATAGGTAGGTTTAATAATGCCATGCCAGTTACTGAAATAAATACAAACTGAGATAAATTCACCAATAGTATGAGCCATCTGATATGCTCCATAACATAGTAATTTTGCAGTGGCATGATCAACTTATGCCTAGAATTTAATTAACTAAATAAGAGGATGGCATCTTTCTGCAATCTCTACCAAATGCACTCATCATATACTACAAGACAGAGGCTATGTTAAACTAGTTTTACATTACATTGTAGATGCCACTGTAGTTCAGTTGCTGAATGGTGTGGTCACTAAATTTCTCTAAGGTGGTAGGTATATATTTTCAAAAATATTAAAGTTTGGTCTCAAAGGATATTGAATTTCCACTTACCTTTATGAAAACTGCATCACCTTTAATCTCAAAACTGTGAGTTTTATTAAATGCCCTCTCTCCAAAAGTGCAAATGGGCACACATATATATCTTTGGTACCTGGCCGAATGTTTTATAAACCAATATTTTAGCGCCATTCTTTTTAGCGGGATTCATTTCTTGGTAATCTAAAACGAATAAAACATAGCATTTATACATTATGAAAGGGTTATCGATGTGAGAGAGCACAACACTATCGTCAATGTTTATGTTCTGGATTGGAATGAAAATTTGATGAATTTCTGGATTTTTTACATTGCAGGGCCGATATAATATAAATCAAATACTTACTTGAAGTTAATAACGGGTTTTTGATACAGTTTATAACATAGAAATGACTAGATAAAACTCACCGGTGAAATGTTAGGTTTGGCCTGTTTTTGCTTTGGCATAGCCCACAATTAGCTACAGAACACTTCATGTCACAGCTATTAACGTCTTTTCGTAAAACACCACTAGAAACACACAATAATACAGTTAAAAAACGTAAAAGTCTCAGAGTTAGACAGTTGCTCATGTAAACAAAGCCGTCAACATGAATGGCGTCCGATGCAGAAAAAGTATTGAATGCGGTACTGACAAACTGAATATTGAAATCTTTTACCTAATGTAACAATACGCATGCGAAAAAGAGATGCTATTATTTGTGTTGTTTCCTCTAAACATACAACATTTCCATAGGATTGTTGTTCTGAGTTCTTGTTCAAAGAAATCAATTTTTGTTATTATTGCTTAGCATTACCAGTGCCTGCAGAGCTAAGGGCGGAAATGGATTAAGTTGAGAACGTCGTAATCAAGTTTTGTTTACTGCCAGAGACGGTGGACTTTAGTTTCCCTTTGTGTAAACAAACATAATAAACGATGTATACTCCTGACTTGAATGATTATCAGCTGACTTCCATAATAACAGAATGTTGTGGTGGGGTTGCTGTAGTGTACTCTGGATGTTTCAAGCCTAATGGACAAAATGTAGCCATCAAACGATTTTTTGTCGACAAATCTAAGCTCAATGCGAACCTAATTCAGGTAAGTGTATTGAATCTAACACCATTATTTGAGTAGGTAAACATATAACGGCAATACATACAACATATGATAAGTTACGTGCATTAACAACTGTAATTTCCAATGGGTTAGGCTTTCCCTTTCTTTGCCATCCTACTAATTATTCCTACTGGTAAGTATGTACATAAAAACTATTCCTTCTGCTCATATTATGCCACTATCATGTACACTAAACAAACAAACCATTTTTCTGGTATAACAAGAAATACAGTTCTTATTCACTACCACTTATTTTTTTCTGTGAGTGATACTTTTTTTGGTTCAAAACTTTTGAGTGGGTGAACTAATATGTATGATTCTTTTTCTGTTTAAAGCTGGTGCTTTTTCTCATGGAAATTTGGTTCAGATCCAACAATAGCACCCATGAGAAACCACAAATCTGACAAATTATACCAGTTTTTTTTTCCTTAATGTTATTGTACTGTCCTGATTTTCCTACTTGACAATTTCCTAATTCTAATTACTATACTAACTAATTTCACATCTACTACTTGGCAATTTCCTAGTGGAAAGAAAATCTGGACATGGGTTTCCCTGTGTTCCTATCAGTAGTAGTATTTTGTAGGAGGATGAGGAAGCAGGGACAGACACAATAGACCTCTGTCTGCTTCAGATGACATACCTAGGTACAATGATAAATCTTTATTTTCAGCAAGAAATATTGACAACAAAGTCCCTACAACATCCAAACATACTGCCGATGTTGACATCCTTTGTTAATGGAAGAGAGTTGTACATTGTATCACCACTCATGGACTTGGGATCTTGTCGGGACATCCTCAACCAGTTCTTCCAAGAAGGCTTGCCGGAACTAGCATGTGCCATAATACTGCGAGATGTGTTTCAAGCTTTAGAGTACCTTCACAAACAAGTCTACATTCACAGGTTTGGTTCTATCTATACTTATACCGTTTCTCATGGCTAATAAAACATGACAGTTTATTACATTTTGGCGGCAGTTAGTGTTTTTTATTTTTTCAATAGACCTTAAAAAACATACTTAAAATCAATCAAAATCTATGAAATGCTTGCTGAAATGATCTCTAACTATAAGTACATAGTTGTATTAAAAAACAACAAAGTGTCAGGCTCATCAGCCGTGAAAAATGGTATAGATAAACCTTTGTTGTATGTTCTATAACATACTATGTACAGAAAGGAAACCACAGCACATAAAAACATCAGCATTCACTATTTGAATATGAGGCCACAATGATAAAAAAATCTCACTACTGTTAAATGGACAGTACAATCATGAGATGTGCGGAGACAACAGTTACTTG
Organism: Conopomorpha cramerella; assembly: GCA_012932125.1. Classification (NCBI taxonomy): domain Eukaryota; kingdom Metazoa; phylum Arthropoda; class Insecta; order Lepidoptera; family Gracillariidae; genus Conopomorpha; species Conopomorpha cramerella. The sequence continues at coordinate 5,057 of SJJU01005359.1, forward strand.
AAAGTAGTATGAAATTTGAAAATTAACAAAAATAGCTGCAAAACAAACTCAATTTTTCCTTTTTTTACTTATTGAACGTAAGATTCTGCTGAATTCTAGACCCCTTTTTTTGTGGGGCTCTACCTAGGGCCTTGTTGGGCCCAGTATCAAAATTCTAGAACATACTTAAAAGATCAATAACTCAAAAACCATTGATTTTTGCCCATACATAGGGGGGTTAAACTTATTGCATTGTAGCCCCCCTATCTCGTCCTGGCAGGAATATGTTGAGTTTCAAGTAACCCTGTATAAGTAAAGGAATCTTGAAAATAAATATAAGGTCCTGTATTAAAAAAAAAATCTTCAATCAGTGCATTAATTCTAAAGATTAGCAGCATTTGGTTAAAAAAAATGTTATACTAAATACCAAATCACGAATGAAACAATTAGAAAGTACAGGAAAATGCAGAGAAAAATATTTAAGTCAATTGGAAATAATTGAATTAATAAGAATTGGAAATAGTTTTAACAGTCATAAAAAGTGTAATTGGGTTATTGCCTTTCAACCGTTGATATGCACTTATACATTTTTCTATCATTACAACTCTATCATAAGTTTTGTTGTGTTAAATTTTTTTATTTGCAACAGCAACAACCTAAAAGGATTTGTTCTTAGACACTTATACTTATACACTTTACGCCTTTTTATCCCAAAGCGGGGTAGGCAGAGGCACTTGCTTAAGAAGCAAATGCCCACGGTTCTTAGACATTTAAAGATTTATGCAATAAAATATGGAATACTGAGTTTCACAACACATTACAACTTCAACTCGAAATAATTAATAATAAATTGTCTATATTTTCAGAGGAGTTCGAGCTAGCCATGTATTATTGGACTCAAGTGGTGTAGTGAAGCTATGTGGGTTACGCAGCGCTGCATCACTCATGATGCGTGGAAAACGGCATAAGCAACTGCACAGTCTACCGCCACCAAATCATGACAACTCTAATCTCATTTGGCTCAGCCCTGAACTTTTAGAACAGGTAACTTAAAATCATTTAATATACACACATCAAAAGTGTCGTGTCTAAGGATTAAGAACATTTTTAGCTCTAAAAAAAATCTAATTTATTTAAATCAACTTAGGTAGGAGACTAATCCAGAAGATTAGATTTGATTAAAATAAATTAGTTATAATTATAAGTATATATTTAAGAAAAAATATATATATTTATATATATAGTAAATCTCGTTGTCTGATTTCCATAACACAAGTGCATTAGCTACTTAACATGGGATGAAGGTAATATGTGCGTTGTTGTAAAATATATAAAAAAACACCACTACCATATTACAGTGGCGTGCACACCATATAGGCAAAAAGACGATGCCTACCTTAGTATTTTGATTACCCGACCTAATAATAGAGTTATTGCTAGATCTTTTTCGACATAGACTAACGAAGGTCCTGTGTTTTGTGGGTAAGTACCTCTAGATATGTAGAAACCTATATTTCGTAAAGACAAGTTACCTATACATAGATATCAAACCTTGGAATCCCCAAGGTTGTTCAACTGCCTGCCTTGTCCTTGTGGTTCAACTGCCTGCCTTGTCATAAAAGCCAGTGCACGCCACTGCCATATTGTACAGAACACACATGTATTTTCCCGGCAGAACCTGCGCGGCTACGACTCATGTTCGGACATATACTCGGCGGGCGTGTTGTCGTGCGAGCTGGCTAACGGCGCGGTGCCGTTCGCCGGCGTGCCCAGCACGCTCATGTTCACGGAGAAGGTGCGCGGCTCCAGGCCGCAGCTGTTGGACGCCTCCACTTTCCCAGCGCCTACTGATGATGAGAAAGGTTTGATAACTGTTACAATGTTTATTCATTACTAACTGCTCCGGCGAACATTGTTTCGCCAATATACATACATTACTAGATGTACCGCGCGGTGTTACTCGCGTTTTTTTTTACCGTTACCAAATTTGATTACCATAAAAACTGAGTTGAGTTTTTTTGAGTTGTTGATATACATTATTGTGAGTTGTTGATTATTCTGTTTTCCATGTATGATTATAAAGTGCAAAACAATTTTATATATCTAAATCGTCAATATCTTAAAAATAAAAAAAAACGATTGGTGTCTCCAAGCTCATTTAGGCTGCAAATGAGCTTTAAAACACCTTTTATCGGTCGCCCTGTAGCCCAGTGTTTTTTAAATACATACGAGACCATTCGTCATCCTTATTGTATTCTTGAAGTGAGGTTTTATTTCTCGGGACATTTACGTTTAAAATTTTCTACATATTTTTTTTTAATCACTATGAACAAGCGTTTTATCACCATCCTGCCTGATGTTAAGCAGCAATGTGGTCTACGATGGAGCACACTTGTTCAGATGGTACCTATTCCAAACTTACACCAGTGGCGTGCACACCATATAGGCAAAAAGCCACTGCCTACCTTAGTATTGTAGCTTCCCGACCGAATGATAGAGTTATTGCTAGATCTTTTTTGTTGTACTCGCGACAGAGGCTGACAAAGGTCCTGTGTTTTGTGGGTGAGTAGATAGGTTACCTATATTTCGTAAAGACAAGTTACCTATACATAGGTGTCAATACTTGGGATCACTGCCTACCTTGTCGTAAAAGCCAGTGCACACCACTGACTTACACATATAAAACCAGTAGTTGTACATTTTCAGGCGCATTGAACGCGGAGTGCGGCGAGGGCCAGGAGGCTCTGCGGCTGCGACACGTGTACAGCGCGCGCCGCCTCACCGAGCCCTTCCACCACCTCTCCGAGCTCTGTCTCCAGAGGTACAGAGATAATTAAGGAAAAAAGAACCGACTTTAACCACTAACATTTGACATATATGTGGTTTTCTCATGGATGCCATTGTCGGAACTGAACCAAATTGGTATGGGACCAAATGGCAGTGGCGTGCACACCATATAGGAAAAAAGACACTGCCTACCTTAGTATTTTGGCTCGACCTAATAATAAAGTTATTGCTAGATCTTTTTTTATTGTACTCACGAAATAGGCTAACTGTTTTGTGAGTGAGTAAATATGTAGGTAGATATTTTCATCACATGAGGTGGTGAATCTCAGTATCAAAAAAGTACTTACTTTTGTAAAGGCGCTCAAAATTGATACTGAACTCTAAATGATTAACCAGGTGGCGATCACAATAGATCAGGGATGGTCGCAGTGATACTGGGCACAACAGAGCCCTGCAGAGCCACAAAAAAAAATGTAGGTACATATATTTCGTAAAGACAAATTACCTATACATAGATGTCAATCCTTGGGGATTACTGCCTACCTTGTCGTAAAAGCCAGTGCACGCCACTGCCAAACGGGAAGCACCAGGTTTCATATAAAAAAAAAACATCCAAACCGGTGCACCGAGGCGAAAGTTCTGAGGTAACAAACATAAAAAAAACAGACGAATTGAGAACCTCCTCCTTTTTTGAACTGAAGTCGGTTAAAAATGGGGTGTATCAAAACATCTAGTTGGATACGCACAAATTGCTTTATCTTAACAACTCAAATGGCATAATATACAGCATAATAACACATGTGTTTTATAAGGAAACAATGTAGGCACAAGTTTAGGAAATAACAAAGGTCAGTTACAATAAATAATCCAGCAATAATTTCTATAAACCAATTTCTTCTTATTAATCTGGCAGGTTCAATTCGCCGCATTTTACTAAAGATAACAATGTGCCAGGTGGTCAAGGTGAAAGCTGTACCCATATCAGTATATCGTGTTGTCAATGGACTTCCTTCCTAAAGTCCGCGTCAACTAAAAAGCTAATTTTGACAGCTCGATTGACATCAGTCAGCTCAGTCTTTAGTGATAGTGTTGTAAGCTATTGGCAACGGGCAATTTTTTTAGAATCGATTTTTTAGATGTGATGTTTTAGTGGTCTGATTTCCAGAACAGAAACTTAAGATAGTTAATAGGGGATCAGATCGGTGTGTGTTTTGCTGTGCAATAATGATTAATTTATTGCATTAGACAAACAACAAATTCATCCCACTCATGTAGACGCTCAATCTATAATCAGAAATCTATAATACCTAGGTACATGTTACACACCTTCGCTAAACTTATAATCTGTCCATCGCAGAGATCAGTTTTCACGAAGAAACCATATTTTTCAGGGATAATCCCACCACCACCCAAGCCCTGCCTGCCTCTCGGCGTACGAGCCATTCTCTGGAGACGTGCGCATCTACTTGCTTTTGCCTCTTTTCAACGCACACGTTTTGCTTGACTCCATACAAATTATCTTTATCCGTCCCTGTTTTGTTGCCAACTCTCCCCCTTCTGGGGCATGACGGCCACATTACGGAGACTTCGCGTCGGGTCCTCGTCGCGTCTTCAGTCGTTAACAGGCTTCATATGTTCTTCGAGCTGTATGCCAGCGATTAGCAATCTCACGCAAGCGTTCAAAGTTCCCTCGACTACTAACCACGAAGAAACCATAGTAGGAAATTAACAGTCTTTCAAATCACCACTAGGTGGCGCTCTGTTAAGCTTTCTGCTTAAGACTCAGCTTAAGGGCTTCTTAGGCTAACATTTTTACGAATACGTAAAAAATATTTCAAAATATTTGTGAAAATAAATCTATGCTATCGGAAGCAGCAACCTCTAACCCTGGTAAGAAAAAGACGTGACGGAATATTGTTGTGTTTAATACTATAATATAAATGAGTCACACCTGTTTTCACATCATAGGTCAGGGTCGAGGCCATTGATAACTTCCTACTAAAATAAAGTTCCACGAAAAAACTTTCATACCAAAATAAAAAGAATATGAAGCCGGATAGCGTGGTATAAATACATTAATATTGGAATCCAATAATTATTTTACGGCCCCTCACACAAAAATTAGGATACCCTGTACCAAAAAAGGACCCCGAGCAATGGTCTTAGAAACGTCGTTGGGCTAATTTCCCAGCTTTCTCGCCATAGTAAAAGTTATTCATATTGACGAGTCCAACGTTTCTAAAACCCTTGCTCGGGGAACTTTAACCCCCGACCAGAGGCAGGTGCGCTAATCAGACTAGCCCATCTAGTTACACTTGCATACATTGATACTTTTCTACAAATAATAAATGTGCCATGCAATTATTACATCAATACATTAAACATTAACTCGTGATACCTACAAAAATACATAACAACTAAAGCTAGTGTGCTCGATCATAGACCACATCGTTGCTTAACATCAGACCGGATGATGGTCAAACGCTTGTTCAATGCGTTTAAAAAAAAAGTGTATTTTCGTTTCCAGAGATCCGGAGAAAAGGCCGACAGCCACACAACTGCTGTCGCACACATTTTTCAAACAAATAAAAAAGACTGACTTCCTGCCGAGCATCATTGGCCGCGTGAAACCTATCAAGCCAAAGCCAGGTCAGTGAACCCCTTGCTCAACAGCTTCGACCATAAGAATAGGACTGATTTTTTTCCTTGCCTGTCGTAAGACAAAACCAACTAGACGCGCACGTCTCCAGAGAATGGCCCGTATGCCGAGATGCAGGTAGGGCTTCGGTGGTGGTGGGCTAGCCTGTCGTAAGAGGTGACTGAAGTACAGGGACCTGTGACGATTATCCGTGACTAGCCTTTCCACTAAATTAGAACTTATTGTAAGGCAAATTGTAGGTCAGCACACTGATAAGATTTTCATGTTAAACGTATCCGGCAGGCATGAATTGAAAAAATACTGAGAAACAATATGTTGAAACTGCTACGGTATGATTTTGGCAATACTTGCCTTGGCAGATTTCCCCACATAATCTAAGCCCACGGGCCGAATTGAGATATTTTCTCATAGTTAACTCGACCTAATTTCTTTTGAACAGCTTATGGAATCACCCGTATGGTGAGCTGTATTGCTTGACTGGTTTGCTTGGATGACTTTCTTCGCAGATCAGTCTTTTTCGGATACACATACGTTCAAAACCCGCGGTCTAATATATGGAGTGAGTTAACTCTGGAATCCTTGACAGGTGGAGATCGATTGTCGGTTGTCGTATCCCCGGGAAGGAAGGCGTAACATTACATGTGAAAATAACATACATTACCTTTCCTTGTATGGTTTTTTTTGTCAACATTTTCTTTTAATTTTCAGATGACATGTCGGCGATACTTTTAGAGGAGAAACTATCAGAAATGGAGATAGAAAAGACAACAGAATGGGATTTCTGAGGTAGCTTTAAACCAATCGTAACCTGACGTTTATAGTAATAAAACGAAATATCTGCGGCTACCCTACAAAAAGGTTTCCCTTTAAAATTAAAGACGTATTTTTTTGTAATAAGGTAAATATTGTTCCAAATAAAAGTTAGCTGTTTAATTGTATATTTCTGGTCAATTAGTAACCTATTAACGGTAAGGGTATGCTCAAAGGTTATAGGTAACTTTTAATCCGATATTATTTATTAACATGTAACATCATGTTGTCCTTTAATTATACATTATATTATATTAAAAGTTTAAAACGGGTATTACGTCGCGTAAAAATTACCCAAAGGTAATATATTACCTTCGCATGTAATACCTGCTGGTATATCCAGGCCTCTCCGATTCCACGCCACTGTGATCTGGTTTCGGCATCTCGCATCCAACTTCTACCAGCCTAATATTGGGTAATGATAATGATGATATAATACCTTCCAGTGGCGTGCACTGGCTTTTACGACAAGGTAGGCAGTAATCCCTAAGGATTGACACCTATGTATAGGTAACTTGTCTTTACGAAACACAGGTACCTATCTATCTCGTCGCCTACAAAACACTGGACCTTCGTTAGCCTATGTCGTGACACACAAAAAAGGATCTAGCAATAACTCTATTACTAGGTCGGGTAACCAAAATACTAAGGAAGGCAGTGTCTTTTTGCCTATATGGTGTGCACGCCACTGATACTTTCGATGTTTGCTCGACGTTTCGACACATTTACACGTGTCGTAGTTACGAGCTATTTATCGCGCCGTAATACCCGTTTTAAACTTTTAATATAATGTCAGTACGTGTTTCTTTAAATTTATACATTATATTGTTTAGTTTAATAGAAATTTCTGTTCCTATCATGTCCTTCGACTGTAACCGCAGCTATGTATGTTTGAATATTTTTTTTTATAAAAGGGTTATTTTGAAGGGAGTGAAATACTGCCCTCTATTGATTCTAAGACTTCATATTATAAATAAATGGCTTGTAAAGTAAAAAGGGTCACGGATAATGAGGCAGACAACACTTGGACTGATGCTACTTGACCTTGTCTAAAATAAATACAAATATGGCAACTATATCCATACAAATCCGTCAAAATTTGACTTTATTCTTAGTGTTGCCTCTTCAGTCATTCAAGACTTTTGCTCTTTCACTCCTGCATGTTGGTCATATCGTTGTTTCGTTCTATTCAAAATGTCACTTTCGGATTGCAAGTCTATTTGTTTTTGGTCTGAGTTTTATTTAATTGTGAATTTTATCTCAAACTGGATTGGAATTGACTTCACTGACAAGTTTGACAGCTAAAAATATTGATTGATAAGCGCCGTCAGATTGAGAAGTTGTAAACGTTTTTTTTTTAAGTGTAAATGCTCTTGTGTAGATTACACGCGAGGTCTTTATCGGCTAAGCCGTGATCTCCTTTTTACCCGTGACTCATTGAGCAAGGAAGGAATATATCCTGTTGTTTTTTTTTTCATTAGGTAATCTGCCAGTTCCATCCTTCACACTATTCAAAATCTTATTTTATAGTATACATTTTTTAAAATGATTTTGACAAATAAATATTGGTCCATATTTCAATAAAAATAAAAAGTATTTGACTGTGATTGAATTTATAAGTACATGGAACATTTATTCACTTTTGTGACATGTTTAAATGCTTGCCGACACAATAAATAGCAATTATATATGTATGTAACATTATTATTATGTATGCGTGTAAATAAATAAATACCTATACTTATGTACGAAGGGTAAACTTATTTTATAACAAATTTAGCTAGATGTTAGAAAAGGAAAATAAAATATTTAATGATGTTATCTCTATGTATTTTATTTACTTTGTGCACTATAGATTCCACTGATTTTAGAGTAGGTAAGTCAGATAGAACTATGCGTGCCGTCTATTCCGTTAAGGTAAATAACTTTTATAAAGTGTTTCTCTGCTATTATATGCATTTACTCTACATTTAAACCTCAAGAATCACTGTATGTACTAAATAAAACTGCATCAAAATATTATATTGCGTAGTTTTAAACATAGGCACATAAGGACAGACAGATACGGAGGAGACGACTTTGCTTTATACTATGTAATTATCTTACTAATATTATAAATGGGAGAGTGAGTTTGTTTGATTGTTTGTTCGGTTTTCACGCCCTAACTACTGAACCGATTGCTTTGAAATTTTGCAGGCGTATTGTTAGAAGTCCGGTTTAAATAATAGGGTACTTTTTATCCCGAAAAAAAAAAACATTCCTTTATACCGCAATATAACCAAAGTCCACGCGGGCGAAGCTGCGGGCGGAAAGCCAGTATTAATATAAACTCGTCTATTGCTTCACTGTTGATTGAACGACTGAAGAACTTATTGTATCCCAGTTATTGAAATGAAATTGTGTTTTATAACATTTTATTTATTAAACTTGTAAGCGATTCAATATGGCTCCGAGCCAGATGGCAACAGCGCGCGCACCTGCATCCTCAGCGCCCAGGTACTCGCGGGACACGTACGAAGCTCGACCCGCCCTATAATAATACATTATGATTATATATGTGTACATAATACATTGTTTATATGTATTGCTGCATGTTCTGCATAGATACCTACATAGGGGGATATTATCTGCACGCTTCCGTGCGTTATCCTGTTGCTGTAATTTCAAGACAATTGACCAGGGGCCTGTCAATACAGTTTACTCACATGATGAAGACAGAATTAAATTGATAAAAAAAAAAAAAAAATCACGCAATGGTCAACAAATGTCAGTGTATTTAAATGTCATTAAAACAGGTACCAATTTTAGCGGTTGACTTCCTTGTTTAGGAACTTAAGAAAAAGATTTTCATGATATTTATTTTCGTTGAAAAAGATGGAACCAAACTCGCAAAACGGCCACCGATTCTTGTTTATTTATAACTCTACGTCACTCGTCTCGTGCTGAGCTCTGTCACACGCTGAACTTTAGACATGGCAACACAAAAAAATACTGTATCTAAAAAATATAACCCACTTTTATGACATGTAGGTAATCGACTCCATTCCTGAGTTGGAATACCTATAACCTGCTTTTATTTCAGGGATAATCCCACCACCACCCATGCCCTACCTGACTCTCGGCATACGGGCCATTCTCTGGAGACGTGCGTGCATATACTTGCTTTTGCCTCTTTTCAACGCACACGTTTTATTGACTCCATACAAATTCTCTTTATCCGTCCCTGTTTTGTTGCCAACTCTCCCCCTTCCCCCGGCATACGACCACATTACGGAGACTTCGCGTCGGGTCCTCGTCGCGTCTTCAGTCGATAACCTGCTTTACCAAAACATTTCTAAATAGTGAATACCTTGCTTCCATTTTGGCAGTATCCTTAGCTCCTCTGTCGGCGGCCGCGCAGGTTTTCTGCACGAAGGACTTTAGTTCTTTGTGCAGTTTCATCTCTTCCAAGGCTGCGGCCATTGTGTCCAGCTGAGAAAAGTTTACAGACCGTGCAAAACAATTCTACTTCAATTTCCAGAAGAAACACTGGCTGGAGAGATTTCAGTTACAGAGGTTGGTGAGTAAGGGCCAATACGGCAAGATTTGTTTCCACCAATAGTTTCAAGTTCAAAACTATCGATTGTCGTGTCGCTATATGCGCGCACTATGATACGACGTAACTAATATTCTTGTTGTAAGATATACACACATCAAAAGGTGTCTAGGGATCAAGAACATTTTTAACTCTAAAAAAATCTAATTTATTTAAATCAAATGTTACCTTCTGGATTAGTCTCCTACCTAATTCCCCATGCCTGTATCAATGACTTATCACCACATCTAACTTCTTACTATCTTACTTCTTACTTACTAATAATATAAATGGGAAAGTGAGTTTGTTTGTTCCGCTTTCACGCCGTAACTACTGAACCGATTGCTTTAAAATTTTTGCAGACGTATAGTTAGAAGTCCGGTTTAAGTAATAGGGTACTTTTTATCCCAGAAAAAAATGATATACCCGAGGGAAACAAAAATATTCCTTTATACCGCAATATAACCGAAGTCCGGAAAGCATGAATGATTTGAATAAAATATGAATGATTTCTGTTTTTATAAAACATAATCTTGATTGCAATCTTCTAAAATCTTGATGGCACTTGATGTGTTGTATGTATGTAACATCGATAAGCAGCTGGAGGCTAAGAGGGGCCTGAGTCTACTTACTGCACTCTGGTAGTTACATCGCTCTGTAATCGTAGCGGCAATCGATGTGCATTGCTGATTTAGTTACTTCAGTTAACTGTCGTCCGTGGTAAATCTAAGACTAGCATGACAACTTTTATTAAAATATGGGTAAAGTCATGTAAATTACAGAGCTTAAAATCGTAATCAGTCTTCTCCTCTTGTACTTTTGGCATTTCTAATAAGTTGGTGCTGGCTGGTGGATTTGCCGTGGTGGCTCGAGGTGGCCTAAAATAGATATGAGTGAAGAGTAGTGGGACACAAAGGCTACTTTAAAAAAAAGAAAATGGTGTCCTCTCTGTACCTATTGGTACAAAATCAGCTGAGTGTCACTGTTTTTAGTGGGCATTTTAAAATAAACCATTATAGATTGCCAGCAAAAGAAGCTTAATAACCATTACGATTTGCAGTACGTACCATTGTGCGGTCTCCGGGCTCCGCGCCCCCGTACTTTGAGATCGCTTGCATCGCGCTCCCCCAAGCCCGTACCCAGCTCGTGATCGTGCTGTCTTTACTTCTGCAATAAGTATACCAAACTTTTATTTACTAGGTCATTTCATTTCGAAGTGATATTAACGTCGTAAAATCATAATCTCATCAACATATTGCAATCATAGGACTGGTACATGGACGTTCTTGAAAGGTAAAGGTTCTGAATAAAAATAAAAGAGCGTATTGCATGGATGTGGATAAGTGATACCGACATTCCCGGAATAGAGGCTCTCCATCAGTTAGAGAGACTGAACTACATAGTTTATACCTACCTAAGCAACGCCTGTGAAGCAGCAGCCAATCCCAAACTGTATATTCCTCCGGAAGAGCCCCCCATGTCCGTTTCCGCCATCTCCGACAGGCGGGACAAGGCGCCTGCTGGACTCTGTAGTGACGCCTGCCATTCATGTGACTGTACCGCTGTAATGTTAGCAAAATTGGATTATAGAGACTCGTGAACGATCCATCAAATTCCCGCACGTACTTATATATCTGCTTCGCCGGACAATGCAGACTAGTGCACGCTTAGCATAATATTTTCTTTCGAGCATCTCTGTAGTTATTACTTAGATAGGTACTACTGGCGAAGCTAGGAGGTAAGCCGGTAGTGAAAAATAGGCACTTAACCAATGCTTATTTAGATTTTTTTTTTTGTTTATTTGAGCTATAATAAGTCCCTACGTTACTTAATTTCCTTGAAAATACTTATTAATGTGCCTGGCACAGGCTTGTTTTATACTACCGGCTTACCCCCTAGCTTCGCCACTAATAGGTACTACTCTAACACAGCCCTTATAAAAAGAGGGCGCTTCAAAACAAGCTTACCTGTAGCGAAGTTCTTCAACGTGGTGCCGCAGTCGCCATCCCCGCAGCCAGAGTCCAGCTTGTTGAGCACACTCTCGCTGGAGACCAGCGCTGAGGCCGCCGCCAGCAGACACTCGTGAAACAGCTTCTGCTGGTATGGTGTCAACAACGGACCCCCTTTCACCTGAAGACACACATCTGTCAGTGAGTAAGTGTCTAGATGTAAATAATATAAGTACCTACATTATATTATTTTTTTAAGTGTTGTTTTGGGGATGATCATAGTATGTTGCTAGCAGATAATGCAGGACTATTTACACACTTCCATTACCACATACCTAAAATCAGCATCATTGTTACTTCAATCAGAGAGTCGTAAATCCAAGTAGATAACCGATTTAAGCAGTGATTTCAACGTATTTTTTCAACTGTTTCATGGAGGTGAATCATTTTCGTTGATCCCGCAGAATGATTTTAGCCTGCGACCACACACACACATATATATATATATATACCTCTTCCTTGCCAACATCAGCAGCATCATCGCCCCCGTCAGCAGGTCGTAGATCAGGCACGGAGAGCTCGGTGCCGGGCCACGCGCCGGCCAGCGTGCGCCGGTCGAGAAGCGCTAGCCAGTCGGCGCGACGCTCGCGCGGCAGCCTCAGCGTGCACACCTGGAACCCGTGCATCTCCAACGACGTCTTCAAGTGACCGCTGTACATGCGGCACACTGTGATGCCTCGCTTTTCTAAAAACGGGAATGTGAGACGGTGAGTACTTAACGTTTCTTTGTGTTTAATTTGAGATCCTTTTACACACTGTACACAATAGGTATGTAGTGCGGTGGAAAGAACTTTAGTAGACATAATGCTTCTCTTAGTTAATTTTGAAGTAAAGACGGCGGGCATCAGCGGACATAAACAACAGTGTGGTAAAAACGGCTCCACTAGTCAGGTGGTCATGGAAGGAGATCTATATCTCCCTATGGACCCTCGGTTAAGTTAGGACCTAAGTAAGGTACTTACCAAAACATGCTTTTGTTTCTCCGCTCAGTATGTTCATCTCTATGAAGGAAGTTCCGCCCAAGTTATCCATCATCACCGCCACTTCATCTCCAGACTTCAGCTTCAGATGCTCTATTATCTAAAAGTGAAGATTAGGTATCAATCATGCATACATGGTTTTAAAGCGTCCTGCATCCCGTTCGATCGAAAAGCATCCTTCTTCCAGACTACAAACTCTCCTAATGAAATGGATAATTTGCCCTGTTATGCCAGTATTGTGATGTGGAGCAATATGTACCTACTCCAATACTCAGAAGAAGGATGGGTCTTGAGTGGTTTATTTTTACCCACACTCCAAAAGATCTCTAGCTCTCTCGGTAGCACTGTATGTCCTCATTGTGTCGATGATTCTATTTAATCGCGTGAACAGTTATACCTTATCGAGTATCATTTCGACGACTTCAGCAGCAGTGCCCATCTTCATCTTCTTGATGCCAGCCTCGCCGTGCACTCCCGCGCCCAGCTCCATCTCGTCAGCTGCTATCTCGAACAGGGGTGGCTGGCCTATGCACATAATTTGATCTGGTATGTACATACCCTATGTACTCATCATCATCAGCCCATACTTGTCCACTGCTGGACGCAATAAATTATTTGTACATATTTTTGGAAGTTTTATACTAACTCAAAGTCAAATCAAATAAGCTTATTTAATCGTTATAAGTGCGTTTTTTAGCCTTAGATATCTTTTATAAATTGTATTTTAGATCAATACAAGCTGACATGTTTGTCCGTACATAATCATCATTAAGACAATCATCAACCCTGTATTTATGCCCTAGTTCCTTGAAGTTAAGCCTCGTGACTTTAGGCAGCGTGTAGCTTTAGACTCAAGTTACTGCTACTAGGATCAAAAGGTTGGCTTTTTGGTATTATATTTTGGTTTCAAAGAAAACAGGTGGGATATTAATACAATACAACACAGTATTTGTTTAAGCATGCATCATAGCAAGGTTTTCGCAAAAATGTCTGATACCTGGTAGAGAGCAAGCACTCAAACAAACTCCCAACGTAGCCATATTTTGATTAGCCTCAATAGCAATCTGCTTCATCGTGTCCAAGTCGTAACCCTCCATGGCCATCGCTCCGCATAACTACAACAAAACCTTATTTTAGAAAACCTATTCATTCATCTCTCTCAACTCATTATACGAAAATCATTCTTATATAGGGTGGAAAAGAAATCTGAGCTCTGGAGGAGAATTCCCTTAAATCCTTTAGTTAGTTAATTTTACTGGAAGGAGATATTACTTTATTTTTCAAATGAAACAACACTGCATTGAACGGTTTTTAAATTTTCTCTAATCTGACCCGGTCGGGATTCGAACCAACAAAAATTAAAAAAATGAACCCTCGCAATATTGTTCTACGAATAGGTAGGTATTGTTCAGGATAAAAATTTGTCTGAATATTCAGACGTGATGCTTCATGAAATTTTTTCTCCTGGAAACCTACGTTTGTTCGGTCTAATTTGTAACTATATGTACCTCAGGGGTGTTACTCGGAATTTTTTGCCTATGGGTTATTTCCATGTACCTACCCATGCTTTGTTCATGCAGTTTCATTGAAATCCGTTCTGTCGTTTTTGCGTGAAAGAGTAACACACACAAGCATAAATCTAAACTTTAGCATTTATAATATTAATAGGATTGACTGGAGTGAGCGGATTTAATTGCGTCATTTACCTTGTAAAAGAAAACTTCCCCACACATAGATCGGCCACCAGTCTTGTTATGACTTGAAGCTACGTCTTCACCGACGATTAAACCTTCCACCTGAAAAATGGTTTCAATTATTTGCGTAAACTGTAAGCTCTACTCTGAAGTACTCTGTCCTGAACAGTATATCTATTGTCAACTATGTTCGCAAAACTGGTGGTCAAACGCTTGTTCATAGTGATAAAAAAACTACAAAGGTACAAGGCTCACCCGCACCCGCACTTGCGGAAAATGCAATGTAAGGACTCCACGAAAAATGTTTCACATTTCGCCTCTCCACGAGGTATCGTAATTAATATTACTCTAGTTAAAACCGACAGGTGTTTATCACGTACAAAGTAGACCTATAAACATCTACTTACTTTAATTCCCGCGGCTTTAGCTTTCTCTATAGCTTTTCCGAAGTTGAGTCGATCCCCAAGGTAGTTGCCGATTATTACAAGCACACCTCCTGTAGAATACAGCCGACTTTATTATTTATCGTGTATCACAAATAGGATCTTATCGAAAGAAAAGAAAAAAGAAAAAAAAGCTGCTTTTAGTTGTATTCCTATCTGTCCCAAAAGCGGCAGATAGGAGTCACCACCAGGCTCTCGAACACCACTTCTTGGTTGGAAAGCGTTCGATACACTTCCCAGGACCTATTTCAAGAAGGATCTGGTAAGCAGTCAAGGGAACCACAAACGCTTGCGCAAGTTTGGTACTTGCTGGCATACGCTCAGAATCCGGTATGCTCTTTTCGGTCTTAATTTGCCTGTCAGAAATTTAATGACAGATTATCACTAATGTGCCTTCCAAAAATCGAACGATAAAAAGGAAACATAACTGAAGACGGAACGAGGACTCGAAGCGAAATCTCTGCGATTTCGTTTTAGTAACCAAACAGTCATGCACAACAATTATTTGTATGAATCAAGAATGGGTTGAATGAGGTTTTCTTACAGATTGATTGAAATGATACTTGAATTATTACATTATTATAAAAATTACTTAATTGCAAGTAGACGTGGACATCATCAGAGAATGCAGTACGGAGACTCTCGGATACCGTATAATGTTAACTTACCCCGACTATACCTGTACAGCTGCGTGATAGCGTAGAGAACGTGCCCCGTGGGCGGCGCCGCGAATACCCCGCCAGCCACCGCACCGTCCAGCATGCCTTCGCCGATCAGACCTGTATCAAACATTACATATTCTTCAGTTGCTCCGGTCATCGAGTCATGAAGGTAATCTAATGCAAAAATATCAGAGTTTTTACAGTCGCTGGATTCTCAGTAACGCGTGATTTTTTTTACATATCTTTTGTAGAAACAACTTAATGTATCTACGCGACTTACTCAGAAAACAAAGACATTTAGAACAATATATATGTCAAGAATACATATTTAATTTGTACACTATTGTTTGTGTCATACAGGGTATTTTTAATGGTACATACTCAAAAACATGACACAAAGAACAAAAAGGACGAACTTGCCAATTTTGTAATTTAAGTGTTGTATCTTTCCTGTTAAGGTTCAATTTCATAACATAAAACATTTTGTTTTGTGTCACTTTTGTTCCAACTGTGCGATATGTCTGATTACTTTCGAACACATTAATTACCTGCCGCAAACGGCTCATGCCCCGATCCACCACCACCCAGTACCGCTACACGGTCCGAAACCTCCTGCAAATATTGAAGAAATTACTGTACGCATAGTTTCTGGATGCAATAACCTTTGCTGCGTTAATAGGATGATAACACTTTCTCCTCTCTTCTTCTCTACGTAGCATTAGATCAACATGCATGCGATTCATGCAAGAGATGTTTGAATGACTACTTTTCACGAGAGGAAGGTACGGTTACAAAACAGCTTTGTTAGATGACCATTTGTGGATGTCGCCTAATTCTGAAATGCTTTTTAGCAAGAAGAGAAGTGGACCTATTTCTAGCTCGCTTTTATGGGTGTTTAAATCCCAACTGTTTGCATATTTCACGCTACTACCTATATGCTGATCGTTGCCAACTAACCTGTGGCTGTAATGTGACGACCCTATGCCGCGGGTGTAGCCTCAGGGCCGGGTACACGGCCACCACGCCGCGCAGGTTGTCATCCACGCACGTTGCGGGACTGTTGATCAACTTCTTACTTATCGGAGGTGACATCTCTTTTTTGATTTTGCTGTTGATTTGACACAATTTTAAAACATTCAGTTCTGACTTTTATACTGGAGCTGGAAGAGACAGAGAAGTATTACGCTAAGAACGCATTCCACAAAATTTTAGGTGGTTGAATTGCAGCAGATGATTAATTGTATGAATAAGTCATTGAAAAGGAAAGGAATGAAAGTAAATGCTAGCAAGACCAAAGTAATGGTAGTCGAAAATAATGAAAGGACAATTTGTGAGTGCATGATTGACGGTTGAACAAGTGGATGCGTTTGCATATTTGGGATCTCTATTTACAAGTGATGGAAAGTTTGACAAAGATATTGAACGAAGAGTGGAGGTCATGTATGAAAAAATGTATGAATGTAGATGAAGCGAAAGGGGTATGTCAGAACCGTGACAAATGGAGATCTGTAGTCTCTGCCTACCCCTCTGGGAGACAGGCGTGAAGTGTATGTATGTCGTTTTAGGGTTCACAACCATTTTTGTCTGCAGGTTTCTTCACTACGTACGTACTTCCTTTTCCATAGAAAGGTTTGCACGTTTCTTAGTACCGTCAGTACCTACTTTTTCAAGAGTGAGAAAAAAAAATCGTATTACTTCAAAAAGGAACTACAATGGACAGGTTACCACTTACGGTTGCAAGTCGCGTGCCCAACAACATCTGATGTATACGAGTCACGCATCTTAATCCATTATAGGTCAGTCAGAGGAAGCTATCGTTGATTGAACTGCTAATCAGATTAATAATTATAGAACCACAGAGTAGTACCTACTAGGTAGATAAGTAATGCAAGAATAACTCAATATAGTTCACCCGGTATATAAACGCGAATATAATCAAAGACAAGCTCGAGTTTACCTTTGTTATTTTACTCGACGTAGTTCTGATACGTCTGTGCGCGTTTCATTAAAAAATTATAATGCAAGAATATTTTAACCAATTGAGTAGTGGGAAGTTTGACTTGAATTCATTTTTTTATTGTAAAGAAGTCTAAGAGCAGGATAGTTGAATGAGGATGAATCATTGGTATATATTTTTTTTATAAATTATAAAAAGTTCCTAATAAATGAAACCTTTCACTCGATTTATGAAGAAGTTGTATGTATGCATATTCTTAAGAGTGTAAGTAAATGATAAATGGTATCATACCGTAACTGTATCTATGCCCATGAGTGCCTTTTATTACGATGTGCTGGATGTATGTAAAATAGGAAGTAACTATTGTTGCCATAAAAGGAAATAACGGCAAAGGTCTTGTAAAAGTAAACGTTGGACGTTCTGCAGAATGTTCGTAGCAGCGTTTTCAACCGTTTCATAGCTTTCCAAGATTGCAGGAAGTATTACCTACTAGTTGAAAATCTTTACCGAGTAGGTATTTTCCCATTTAAGTCTGCTAGCGTCTGTGGGCCAGTTGGTCGGATACTTGACGTCGCGGGTTCGAGTTCGGCTACTACACATCCACCAATGGGACTATTTTTCAGAGCAACGCAACGCTTGTACGGTGAAGGACAACATCGTGATGAAACCCACACAGCATAAGGTGTGTGAACCCAATAACGGCAATGTGAACCCAATAACCTTGGGTTAAATACGCTTGGTGAACCGTGGGCATGCCTCTGCCTACCCTGCTTTGGGATTAAAATGCGTGAAGTGCATTTATTTATTTTAGTGTTAAATCCAGACAATCTTCAATTCTTCAAGCATTAGGCTTATCTATTCTATACTTAGTGTAAAAATACCCCGAGCAATGGTCTTAGAAATGTTTTTGGGTTCGTTTTTTTTTTAATTTCTCCTCATTGTCAAAAATTGCTAAAAACACGTCCACTGTGTTTATTCACTTCGTAGATAAACATTAACATTTTTTAAGAGCCCTCCTAAGAGATACGAACTCGTTAACATACACTTTTATATTTTTGCAAAACTGCTTAAGTAGTAAATAAGTACCTTGAACAAGTCTTGACAAATAGCGTGCAATTTCGATTTAACAATCGATTGTAAAAGTTTATGACAACATTACTCTACGTTATGTTCATTCAGGTTGTTATTACTACTACTATCTACTTAAAATTAAGTAAGCAGTCCATGAATTTCCTTTTAGAATCAAAACGCACCTACCTAACTTAACTGAACCTAAGAAACACTGATCCTACTTAAAAAATATCCTTACTCCTTAATTGTATGTAGGTCTTCAAGTCACGGGTAAATGGGTACCTAGTGAACAAGTGTGCTTCATCGTAGACCACATCGCTGCATAACATCAAGCAGGATGGTGTTCACACGCTTGTTCACTGTGTTTAAAAAAATATCTACTTACATACATTTTAACCGTGTTATTTATAAAGTTGGTTAGTACTAGTGCATAGCTAGCGAAGGTTTCAAAAACTTGTCAAAACTGTATATTAGTACTAGAGAACTACTTATAGAACGAATTGGGAACGTTAAACTTTTTATGAATACGACATTCAAGGTAAATACCTTTTCAGAGATGTTATTAAAGTCCATATACTCTGAGAATGTGTCCGGCGCGTGCGCTGTCCGCAGTGGCACGTCCTTGCGATGGAAGTAAATTACAAACACTACGGAGACATAACGAGCTCAATCAGTATGTGCTGCGTTTACATCGCGCCAGTTACGAGAGTTCATTGTGAGAAAATAATAACTAGCGACTTTTGCATTGAGCAGCGACTTTATACTTTCCAGGAATCAGTGCACAAAAACCCCGTTTCCTGGGTTTCACCAATACGAGGTGTCGCCAGGTTTTAGTGGTTACGAATTACACTTAAATCCATCTTGCGAAACAAAGGATTTTAGTTGAACAAGGCTACCTAAGCCCAACGTCGTAGACGGTGAGCCTTTTAAACACATTATAGATTTTTTTATCACTATGAAAAAGCGAATGATATTTATTTAACATAAAAAGCGTTGCTTAGGGAATATCGCTGTTATATTATATACGTATTATAATATCGCTATCCCAGATGATAACTAAACGGGAAGTTCACTACCCAATGCAAAGGAAGCATCCCATTTGTTTTTAACAAAGAGTATTGAATAACTGGCCGCTGTCTTTTGTAATAATAATTATCTTATTTTTGTAACAGCCGCATTGTTTTTATGATAATGCATACTACCTACTCATAGTTTATTACATATCAGTTATCTCCCAAGTTTAAGTTTACGACCCCCGGCCATTAGATAAGCAACTTTATCCGATGCTGTGTTTGCCTAGTTTTCGTTGGAAATATTTTCTCTAGTGAATTATTTGCAAGAACCACTACTTTACTCAGTTGTTTTTTATATGGACAACATGATGTGGTCTACCCAGGGAGTTTTTGGTTCTAATCTTTCCCCTCATGGTGAAATTCATCTTCCACTTTAGCTTAGGCCATCGACAACACAACCACGATAGTCATTTAAGAAGCAAATTCTGACACATAATTGTAATGAGATTTTTTTTTAGAACAATGTATCTAAGCGTTGGAACATTCTAATTGGCCTTTGTTCTTTGTCTTTAATTATTTGTGCTCGAATCTTGCCAGTATTGTACAACACTCTAGGCCTGACATGTCAATCGACCAGTCAAAATTTGTTTCTTAGAGGACGCCGCATGGGAGCGAAACTGTTCTACCAATACATATCCTAGTTCAAGCATAACGCTGCTAGTCGTTACCCAATGTCGAGCGCCCGTGACTTGGGTGAATAAACAGCCGATTACAAATTTTAATGAGCAATCATCGGTTTTAGCCACGCCTCCTTTCTCAATTCATCTAGTTGCCAGAAGTGTTTTGGTGTAAAATCTAGAACATTATAATTCTAGTGGATGTATGTCTGTGTCATGTCTTAGATTAGATGATTTGGTGACCGTTGTACTATTAGAATAAAGCCTTGTGGTGACGGAGAATAGAATACATGTCCAGCCCACCCCAACTTTTCCCGTCGTAGGGATCGTAAAATGCGACCGAAGGAACTCTCCAGAAGACGGGCAGCAGCGCCCTCTGTGATTTAAAACACAACACCGGCTGGCCGGATTTCCCCTAAATGAACTTGGAAATCATTGGAGGAGCCTCGTCCAGCAGTAGACATGTGGTTGATGATTATGTACTATAAGAATTTATCTACCTAAACACAAAAGTCAGGATAAAAATTACCAACATCTCAATTAAAAGTCTATAAAGGATCTCGTCACCTCAGAGGGGAAATATATTTATGTAGGACGTACCATTACTTGAAAGACAAAGCGACATCTCACAACAACAATAGGAACTATTTTTGTTTCTGTCAGTTAGTTATCCAATAAT
>SJJU01005360.1:0-54385 GCA_012932125.1 Conopomorpha cramerella
TGGTGTTGTATTTCGGCAGAAAATAAATATAGCTCATCCCTCGTCAGTATAAACACGGACGTTGTCATGAAGACATAAACATAGAAAACTTTTACCGAGGTTAATTTATTTGCGCTGTATCGTGAACTTACCTCGGGTCGACGGAGTTTAAGGTGATAGATCAGTATAACCACGCGTCACAAGAGAGCCGCAATCTCGTAAGGTGTTTTGGTGGTAAAATAAAACATAAGTACACTGTTTAGTAACAGGAAAATCGGAATTTCCTTGAGCGCGCCGCGCCTTTATTCTTGGAATGTATATTCTTACGTCGCACTATCTGGATTAGTAATGCATTTTTTTGCTCTATGTGTATTTTTAGGCGCTCGTATGTTATGTTTTCTATATTATGGACTGTTTACTTTTGATGCTTTTGATATAAAAACAATATAACAAGTGATATGATGACATGTGACTGTGTGATAATGTACCTCTATTAGGACATTAAATGAAAACAATTATATGAATCAAAATATATTTATAGGTGGCTCCCTAACCAGATCGCCTTATACCTATAATGCGATCTGGTAATGGCACAATCATAATTACGCGCTTTGGGGAGGCCCGTGTCCAGACGGAGGACCGTACGCGGCCTGAGATTAAAAATATAAGCATAACATAATAAAGAGTAAATTTAGTTTTGACCCTTATCATTCTAGCCTTGGGCCCTTCATTTGTCAGCGGCCTAACGAACGTTCCCGTTTCGGAATAAATTTTAAAGTTTAAATCAGTTTATAAACTACTTCCTCATCTAGCTTCTAGATAAAGTAAGATTTATATAAATTGAATAGTTTAATAAATGCAATACCTACTCTAACAGTGTCCGTTATATTAAAAGTTTAAATCGGGTATTACGGCGCCAAAATAACCAAAGTTTATACAACGCGAAGCCTACGCTTTGTGGGTACCAGTCGCGCCACTAGACACACAAAACTACCCATACCTATCTTATGTTGCTTTTCCTGCTTCTCTTCTATATATAAGATAGGACTCGGTACCTTGTAATTCTGTTCTTTGTTCAATGTAATGTGTTTTGTATTAATAAATTTATTTCATTTCATTTCAAAGATAAGCATCTATAGTCGGCGTCAGCTAAGAAGCAAATTCTGACACATTGATAAATCCATGAGCAATTTTTAGAATGGACATGACTGACAACCAAATGTATGGCGATGACATTTGTATCTCAGCGTTGCACATCTTATTGCTTCTTAGCTCGTTGTCATCAATTTATAGAGATGTGATTTTTTTTTATTGATGAATCGAAGTGACAACGTTTCGATTATACAGTTATATGTAAAATAAATATAATAAGCTCTACAGCACGTATTATGAACGGCTAACAAATAGGTTTCATCTTGTCGTAACCTTAAATGCATTGTCTCTTGCTCATAAAATATTTATGACGACTATATTGATGGTACCAAAACATTTTTCATAAATCGATTCAAAAATAAATCGAATCTTTCCAATATTGTACAACACTATAAGTCCACGTCACGCATGTCAATCGACCTGTCAAAATTTGATTCTTACGTGACGCCGACTATAGCTTACCTTATTCAAGACACGAAGGTATAGATTCCAACAACTCATTGTGTCATTTACTAATCTACTACTAATACTAGGAATACCGTAGTCCAATTATTGTAAAAAATCTACAGGGCTTACCTGACACCGTGGTAAGCGATCATGGTGAGCCTGTGGTCGTAAGTCGTGGAGTATCTGGCGTAGGCTATGGCCACGTGGACGAGCAACAAGCCGAGCTTGGTGGCTCTCGGCTTCAGCTCCACCAGCCACAGGATGAGGCTCCCGACCACAGACAGCTGCATGTCCAGTGCCAGGTGATGAGTTTGAGGTGCGCACTGGAATAAGGGATAGTTTTATACAACATCATCAGCCACATAACGTCCACTGCTGGACGAGGGCCTCCCCCAATGAGATCCGTCATTTGGGGTGAAATGCCCATAATCGCCACGCTTGGCAGGCGGGTTGGCGATCGCAGTGGTGTTGTGGTTTAACTCACAAAGAGCGCTGCTGCCCGTCCTCTGGAGAGCTCCCTCGGTCGTCTCTTACGACCCCCATGACGGGAACAGTTGGACTGGGGTGGTGACACATGTATTCTATTCGCCGTCACCACACGGCTTAATACAAAATGGATCTTTTTTTTAATGAAACGCGCACAGACATTATAACTCAATATTGTTCACCGGGTGTATAGGCGCGAATATAACCAAAGACAAGCTCGAGCTTACCTTTGTTATTTTACTCGACGTTTCGACGCAGTTGCATGCGTGGTGGTCACGAGTGGACATTCGTGGTCGAGTAAAATAACAAAGGTAAGCTCGAGCTTGCTTTGGTTATATTCGCGCCTATACTCCCGGTGAACAATATTGAGTTAAAATGGATCTTGTTGAATATGTGTGCATGATTAGACTGAGATTCTGTACAAAAAATACTTATTTGATTTTCTGGAAGAAACTTGCGGGAAGCACTAGTTTTTACTTCAAATCGAATCAACAAAATTGGTTGATCCTAGCAAAAGTTCTGAGGTAACAAACATAAAAAAATATCAAAATACAGGCGAATTTAGAACATAGAATAGTAGGAGACTACCACTATCTTTGAGATATTGATTTTTTTAGGAAATCTTTACCAAATTTTAAAAGTTTTAACCGGAGTAGCTGATTGAATTCAAAAACCCTAGGACCCCAATTTTAAATACCGCTTCTCTAATTTTCAATCCTCATCAGAAATATATAGTTTGGCCAGCAAGTCTTGGCTTTAAACGTGGCTGGAAATTTGAAAGAAATTTAGAGATATAAATAGCGTCTTCCCCTTCAAGTCAATCGAAATATAAGAAATATATTTCGACTTTAATCTGATTCAGTGCCAACTAAGGATGCCATTACAAGGAAGAATTTTTGCAACATTAATTCTAACTGATGACTAATGAAAATAATTTTAATTTCATTTTTGAACTCTGATAATTCTTACTCTTCTGCCTTTTTAAAGAGAAGAATCGCCACACAACATTATAATTATTTACGTACGTAAAATCGATCCCCATCTTTCGATTTCTGTAAACTAACATGTAATTGTGGAAAAGTGAAATAAGCACTGGTATTCTCACAGATATAACCAACATTTTCGCTCTTTTTTTATAGACGAGAGGAAAGAATCGAAAAGATTTTTTTTTCCGTTTTGAATTTCAACATGTTTGACTGATGATATCAAAGACCTCCCTTAAAAACCTCCTTTTTTGGCTTGCTCCAAAACTCTATTACCATAAAATCGAGCATAACCAATAAAATATATTAGGCAGTTAATATCATCAATGATCAAAGGTCGCGTAGAAAGGTGTATTTCCTTATTACGTTTGGAATTTATCTCTCTGTCTATTGTCACCCACGCAGTCCAAGTATAAACCAATTAATTAATTATTGGTGTTTATACTTGGGCTGTACAGTTCAACTACGTTTGGTACGCAATAATATTTATAAAGGAAATCGGCCCTACGATGCTGTAAAGTTCCCCTAGGTGTATCTGGTCTGCCATCATCAACCCATGATTTCCTTATCAAGAGACCACCCTTTGATATATCTACTTTCTATAAAAAAAAACATCAAAATGGGATCAAGTCGAAGGCGAAGTTATTCGCGAACAAAGATAATAAAACATACTGTCGGATTGAGTAACCTCCTTGTTTGAATGAGGTTTGAAGTCGCTTAAAACTGGTTGATGAAACCTGGAATGTCACATTGACATTGACAATAATGACAGAGAGCGTGTGTGAACGTGGCAGTAAAATAATTAGAAATCAAAGTATACAGTAGACGAGCAGCAGCTTTAGTAACGTCCCGAAAATATCGTAATGTGTTTTTCGTGTGGGAAAGGAAATAAAAGTGATATTATTTGAATAGAACTTCCGCAGTAATTTTTTACTTTCCTACATTGGAATCAATATATTTCGACCAGTTTCATAAAAACATGGAAAAGAGCACAAAAGAAACACGAAAGCTTTATAGTTTTAGTAGTAGATACAACAACCTACAAGCGAAGGTGTTAATGTTCTTTTAATTACACAGAAAGGAAAATATGTCATCTAAACTGATAGGTACACCAATAATATTTTCGTCAACAGTACGTATTTAATGATAGGTAAGAACAGTTATTTATTAGAAGGAGAAACACGTACCATTTCTTCAAAGGAGAAGTGATTTTGTATATAGAGCAGGTTCCACCACCACCCATCTTGGCAGACTTGAGCATTCTTGGTGACGAGTGTGCCCCACATGGGGCCTGAAGATATTTTTTCCCAGATGTAAGCGTAGAATAGCACTACTGCAGCCAGTGCAGGGGTCAACCTGGAGAAATAAGAGAAGATCTTAAAAGTCCAATCAAATAACGACGGAGGATAACAGAACAATTAAACCTTAATACAACAGTATTGAGATATAAATATATAGTACCCGGACGACCGAGCTTCGCTCGATTATTATATTTTTTTTTGTAAACCTAGTTTTTTGGAATTTTATACAGTGTGTAAAAAGTGTAGAGCCGATAACTTTAAGGGCTCAATGTACTCAACATCTTTGCTTAAGAACAAACTGAACATCTTTGCTTAAGAAATAGGTCGAAATGTGGAATAGAAATTTTAACTTTCCATACAAATTGCTCATTTTTTTTCATATTTCGACCTATGTCCCTTGGGGAAAGTTGTTCAGTTTCATCTCTAGTTACTTCAAAACCAAAACGTCCCCCGCACCACCCTACGTATAGCATAGTATTACTACTCGGCAATAGATGTCAGTAAGAGTCGTATTAACAATTTGAGCAATTTTTCATGCCCGAAAGCACGGTTGGAAAGATTTTTTCTAAAAATTAAACCTAGCTAGATCGATTTATCGCCCCCAAATCCCTCTACGTACCAAATTTCATGAAAATCGGTGCAGCCGTTCCCGAGATTCCAATTATATATATATATATATATATACAAGAATTGCTCGTTTAAAGATAAAGATAATATAAAGATATTAGAGAGGGACTTTTGGCCCTCCCCGCTCGCCTCAAACGCTCGCCGGTGCCGAAGTCACGTGGCACCGTCGCCCCGATGGAACAGGCGCGCAGGCCCCCATCGTGTGCGCGAACCGAGCCCCCAGCCCTTTTAGTCGACAGGCAAGAGAGAACCTTAGTCCTATTCTAACGCCCGGAACTGTAGGGCACACGGCGGGACGGTCCCAACCCGACCGCCCCGCCGGAGTCGGACCCCCAATCTCCTGGGGTCCGACAACTCCTTGACAGAGGAGAGGATAGGGAGCGCAGCGCATCGCGATACTGACATCACACTCCTCTTCCCCTGCGGCCCCTCCACGCCGCCGCCATCTAGCGGTGGCGGCCCCGCAAGGCCGCGGAGAGTAGGGACAGCGGCGGTCGACATACCGACTGTCCTCTTCCTCCGCGTCTGTGCCGGGACAACTGTCCTCTTCCTCCGCGTCTGTGCCGGGACACAGCCTGACCGCTTGTCTGCGGGCTCTATGCGTCGAGCCCGGGATAGCGGTCCCTCTCGGGCCGGCCAGTCAGCCAGTCCCTAACTTACTGACCGGCCCAGTGGGTTCCCCTTCGCTTCCCTGCGTAGCGAGTTTACCTAAGCTACTAAGCTCCCACGCCACGCCAACCCATGGAGGGGGGTGACTTCCAACTCTGGGGAGCGTTTGATTATGTAGTTCCATTTAAGTGTCAACGCTATAGATCTCTATCAGACTTTATTAGCTGAACATTCCTTTTTACGTTTAAAATTTATCGTGGAATTTATGTTTAGCAGTATAATTAAGGACAGTGTTACTATCCATTTTTTTTTAAATAAACTCAATTTTCGTAGACCATATTCTTCGCCGACTGCACATTAAGGTTATTCCAACCGAATCTTGAGCTTCGAGTGTTAAAAAACTTGGAGAAGTATACCTGATGTATCTATAGAGTAGTCTGGAGGGCGCGCTGTCGGTACCGCTGACTCTATAGGCTGCGAGGATGCCGCTCAGCATCAGAAAGCAGTCCGTGAACACCCAGCCGGTGCGGAAACTCGACCAGAAAGAAGAACTTACCTCCTGGAAAACAAAGTAAACTTCCATTATAGGAGCAACGTGTACAGATGACTTTCATGACTTTCACGACATGTACAAAACTTTTCATAATGTTAGACATATTCATTAAACTGCCTTTGGTTTCACGTCTGGTTCAAATAGTCATTAAGTATGTATTCTGGTCAACACAGGTTTTGTTTCCTTTAATATTTTTTCTGTTATTGGTTATTTCTATGTCTCTGACTATGAAAAAAATACTGAGAGATTGCTAACAGCTTTACTTTTTAAAATAAACAGTTTTATTATTTTAACCAAAAAAATACAAAAAAATAATATATTAAGTTAACAAAATTTCTATATCAAATGATCTTTTATAAGATTTTCTGGAATGAACGAGTTTAGGTAGATCTCTTTGCAAACTCCAGCAGTAGTCTGCCATCATATGCGAGTCCCACCGCCCCTGATAACGCTATTCCATAGTTCGGAGATCTTGATGAAATCTTTCACCCTGCTCCTCACTAAATTCACCCAGATTTTGTGGAAATCGATCTAAATGAGAGTGCAGGAAGTGGAGCTCATGTTGCAACCTAGTTCTTGCAAGTTCAATAGCATGCATTCAACAAGCTCGACATGGTCGTCAGATTTCTTTTTACCTAAGAAATTACTCATAACCAATACAAATTAATTCCAAGCTTTGCATTCGACTTCAGTCATTGATTTGACAAAATTAGAATCTTTCACAAGTTGCCTAATCTGTGGCCCATCAAAAATACCAGCTTTCAATTTTTCTGCACTTAATCCTGAAAACTTGCGTGAAAGAAAAATAAAACATTCGCTACTTTTGTCAAGCGCCTTCACAAACTGCTTCATAATGCCGAGTTTAATATGGAGTGGTGGAAGTATGATGCGGTCTCGGCTAACTAAAGGCACGTTTATAACATTTTCAGACTGTCCCAGAGACAAATGAAACAAGGGAACTTTGTATACCCCCCTTGTTGATCTAAAAGAAAGTTGACCATTTTAAAATCAACGCAAATGACCCATTGATGGTTTTGATACTTAATTTTTTCCATAACCTTAGAAATATTTGTGTATTCTTCTTTTAAAGTTGTTGAATGTGCAATAGGTATAGATCCGTGCTTGTTACCGTTATGAAGCAAAACACACTTTAAACTTCTTTTGCTGCTGTCTATGAAAAGACGCCAATCAACAGGTTGGTACTTTTTTAATCCCATCTGTTGCAAAATACCACCAACATCGTTACAAAAACTAAATTCTTCTCTTGAGAAAAATACGGTAATAGATTTTTTTCGCGCGTACGATAAAATGTAATGTTGGTTTCAGAAGTTCAGACAGGTTTTTTCTTTCAAACGTGATGCTAATATTTCAGACGCTTCTTTCGGTAAGTTCAAATCTCTTACTAGGTCATTTGATTCTTTTTGATTAAATGGTTGAGGTTCTGAAAGGCTACATTTGAATTCTGAATCAGATTCTTCACTTGATGTACTTCGTTGTGATTCACAGAGATCTATATCATCAGAAGATTTAGATGTGCTGGGTTGTACATCTCGTGCTTTTAATTGAGGTCGTTCAGCAGAATATAAATTAGGATATGACCACTTACAGCGATTTCCAGGATTAATTCCATTTATTTTCACAACGCAGAAGTAGCAATCGTCGTGATGGTTTAGAGGTTCTCGCCAAATCATGGGTGTTACAAACATTATTGTATCTCTTTTTCCACTGGACCATAACCGTACACATACCACACATTTCTGGCATACAATATGAGGAACCCATGGCTTGTCTTGATTACACAATTTTATTTTAAAGTATTGATGATACGCAGTTTTCACATACTCTGATATATGTTTTCGATATTTTTTTAATATATATTCACACACACACACAACATCTTCTTGATGAAGCCATATCGAAAACAACAACATTTTGTTGTTTTATGTTTTAGTTTACAATAAAAAACGAAAAACAGAATAAAGTACCGAATAAGGGTAGTTAGCTATAGGAAACTCATAAACAAAAGCTATTAGAGAAAAAGAGAGTGTTGCCATATTTATTTTAAATACGCGTCGATTTGAGATAGAAACAAAAAAAAACCAAGTGAAATAAACAATTTTTTTTTTGTTGTACAGTGTTATCTATATACATATATACTCTTGGCACTAGTCATATGTATGTATACTGCGTGTAAAAGGACCCCGAGCAAAGGTTTTAGAAACGTTGGGCCCGTCAATATGAACAACTTTTACTGTGGCGACAATATGGAGAAACGAAATATTTTTTTCATCTCCATACAAAATAGAAAAAAGTGCCTTGGGAGATTACATATTGTATGGGGAATGAAAATATTTTATTCATTTCCCCACATTGTCACCATAGTAAAAGTTGTTCTTATTGACGAGCCCAACAACGTTTCTAAGACCATTACTCGTGGTCCTTTTACGCTCTATATAGATAGGTATATGATAATTACCTCCAATTTTTATAATGGGGAATTTTCAGGGCCTTTGTTAGGGGGGGGGGGAGTTAATGTCAACGAAATGACCAACTTCAAGCAGTCAGTACTGACATAAAGAGTCTGAAGTTTAAAAATATCTACCCAAATAATAAAAAAGTACTAAAATATATCTGACAAAAGTCGCAAAACTTACAAGCGATCTAGATAAGAAATTGTAGAACTTTGATATTAGTGAAAACTACGACTGTAAAATGAAACCATTGATAATTTGCCTTAGCTAAAAATGCTCCGGGATTGCCGCTAACGGAGACAGTATTTTATAATAATCATAAAATTTATTGCACGAGTGAAAACGTTGCGTTTTTTAACAAAATTTCTTAATGTGCCTGTTACACCGTTGCGCCTCTTTATCACTACATGATCATCAGTCAATTTCAATTAATCAGAGCCATCGAAGTAAATGGAAATGTCATCAATATTTCGAAAGTGAATCATTTGGCTGTCGCTCGGGTAGCATTCGCCAATCATCCAGGGCTTGGCACTTGGCATGCGTCCAAATAGTGTTGGGAGACACAATTTATACGACGATCTCTTATATCAATGTGAAATCGAACTAATTTCAACATTGCTGTTTCGTCACAATAGAGTTATTGTGACAATAGAGTTTCAGCATGAGTCACATAACTACATACATCACAGATTACAAGTTAATTTTATTTGGCTGCATAGCAAATCCGTGCATACTAGATAGGATGGATTGAAATCAATTGCCCTTTTAGGGTCAATATATTCTGACGGAGTCGGACGTATCACGAATTGTATGTTGGATGGATTAAAGCATTATGTTTGTATGGGTTTAATTTGTCATATGTACAATCGAACCAACTGATTCATGAACCAATAAGGCGTTGTTCCTTCTTACATTAGAATATGGTAAGTTCGAAAATCGCGAGGTTCCTCCACACTGATTACTTGACAGTGTCAGGCTACTAGTTCACATCCGTCTTGGGACACATGTCAGTTGAGTGTCAAACAATATGGCAAATTTTATGAAGTTGAGTTTGTTGAAAAGGAAAATACTTAACAGCTTCAAGTGTTTGGACACCTGTAGCCAAAATCAGCGCGAAAACAATTACTGCTGACACAAACAGAAAAAGTTTATATTGAATGGGGAATTTCCAAACTACAAAAAATTCTTATCTAGATGTCGCTAGTAGATAACCAGGATGACTTCTGTCAAAGAGTAAAGTAAAAGTAATTTTAGACTTCAGACACTTTTGTAACATAAAGACAAACAATTAAAAAAATTCTGTCGCCTTCAATATTGAATGCTTGACGTTAGTAATTTTGTTGACATTGGTCCTCCTAATACAGCTAGCGCAATCTGTCATAAATAAGAGACACAAGGGCCCTGAAAATTCCCTATTAACGAGTAGTTCCTAGCTAAGCTTCGAAGACAGAATATTATGCATTTTATGCCGTGATAACAAAGATTAAATTGCATCAGATTCAAAACATCATATTATGTACTAAATAAGATACTCTTAATTGTTTTGACATCTTTAAAGAAAATATCTACTAAATGGGTCATGAATCAAATAGTTCGACTGTACATAATATTGTATATTAGTCTATTCTGACGTTACAAGGCGCAATTTACGTCAGATTTGCTTGAATTGTCTAAAATTATTAGGAATTTTTACACGATAAAAAACGTTTTCATGTAGTCCATGAGATGACGTGAGATACGGATGAAGAAATAAATTTCGAAAACTCGGGTCAGCTCCCCTAGCACAGCGATCCAAGAAATAAGTGACAAGACACATACCGCGCTATGATTTGTTGAAACTAGCTGAGTCGCACAAAGCGTGACATAACAGCCAATCAGAGCGCGTATTTGTTCTATGTCATGTCTTTCATGAGGCGCGTGCTAGGCCTGCAGAAATCCTTAAATCCTATCATATAATGTAACCACGCCGATGGCCTCGCCCCCTATCGCGTTGGGTTTAATGCGCTTGGTAAACTATGCCTCTGCCTACCCCGCTCTGGAATTAAAATTTGCGAAGTGTGTATATATGTGTAATGTAAATAGATATACCTAGTTATTAGATACTACTAGGTCCTAGTAACAAAGCTAGTACAACTAAGTACAAATGAGGTGGGCGATGCCAAATAGTCGCATAGTGGTAGACACATTCGTCAGCCACTGACGGGCGTTTGTTTAAAACGGGGTCAATGTTTTTAGGTTCCGAACTATAAATATAACTGAACACATGTTTCGCAATAAATTGTCTCTTAATGTGATATTCATATAGAGCGCCTGAAATGTCGAAGCAGGCAAAATTATTTGACAAACTTTGTCACATTGTACTGATTTTGCTATATTCATGTAATCAGGCACAAGTATCTGATTAGAGACTTGTGCCTGATTACCGTATTACAATATTTGTTTACAGTATGTGATTTGAATAGGTGTATCGAAACATTTCGGGCATGTCACATAAATAAATTTGTATATTATTATACTCGTATGTGTATGTTATAATTTTGAATGAAGAAAGTATGGTTGTAAGAAGATGGAAGGAATACTTTGAAAATTTGTTTGAATGTAGCACCGCGTCGACTTTGGTTGATGCGGTTAATATGGATGGCGAAGAGAATAAAAGTGAGATACTTATGAATGAAATTTTCAAGGCTATGAAAGGAATGAAAAATGGAAAAGCGGCTGGGTATGATAGGTTTTCGCTGGAGATGCTGAGGGCTGGTGGTGCGGTGGTGGCGAACCTGCTGTACCTTATTTTTAATGCATGTTGGCGATACGGCCGAGTACCAAGTGATTGGTGCAAAGCCGTAATCGTTCCACTGTATAAGGGTAAGGGCTCACAGCAGGACTGCAAACATTACCGAGGAATCAGCCTTCTTAGTATCGTCGGCAAAATGTATGCAAAAGTGTTGATCGAAAGGGTACTACGTGAGACTGATGAAAAAATCTGGGATGTACAAGCTGGTTTTAGGAAGGGAATGGGATGCACCGACCAAGTCTTCTCTTTGCGCCAGGTGACGGAGAAGTTTTTGGCTAAAAACAAAAAGGTTTTCTGCGCTTTCATGGACTTAGAGAAGGCTTATGATCGGGTACCCAGGAATGAGTTGTGGACCTTGCTGCTGTCCCGGTTCAGGTTGGACAGGACCTTGGTACGGGCTTTGAAATCACTTATGATGATTCCAGTGCCTGTGTCAGGGTAAACGGGACCTACTCAGACTGGTTTGGCATCCATAGAGGTGTCAGACAGGGATGCGTAGCGTCTCCGTGGCTGCTCAATCTGTTCATGGACAGTTGTTTGGAAGATCTGAAAGGTCGTGATTGGGGTCTAGATATGGGTGGTTTAATCATCAAATGCCTTTTATATGCTGATGATCAAGTTCTTCTTGCACCGTCGGCGTATGAATTGCAGCAGATGATTAATTTTATGAATGAGTCATTGAAAAGGAAAGGAATGAAAGTGAATGCTAGTAAGACCAAAGTAATGGTAGTCGAAAAGAATGAAAGGACAATTTGTGAGTGCATGATTGACGGTGAGAAAGTTGAACAAGTGGATCAGTTTGTATATTTGGGATCTCTATTTACAAGTGATGGAAAGTTTGACAAAGTTATTGAAAGAAGAGTGAGTGCGGGTAATAAGGTTAACGGTGCCCTTCGCAGTGTTATGGAGAACCAATTCATGTCGAAAAAGGCAAGATTGGCTGTCCATGACGCTGTACTGGCACCTACCTTAATGTACGGGAGTGAAAGTTGGCTATGGCAGAAGAAGCATAAAAGTAAAGTCAATGCCGTAGAAATGCGGTCATTGCGGAGCATGAAAAGCGTGACATTGAATGACAGGATAAGGAATAGTGTGATAAGGGAAAATTGCGGTTTGAAGGAAGACGTAGTGACCAAGATTGAAAAGGGCATGCTTCGGTGGTTTGGGCATATGGAGAGAATGGATGAAAATCGATTAACGAAAGAGATTTATATGGGTGATGTAATGGGCCGGGTGAGTAGAGGTCGCCCCAGAAGGACATATAAAGACAGATTGGTGATGTCCTGACCGAAGGTGGCGTGAAAAGTACTCGAAACCGGAGGTCATGTATGAAAAGATGTACCTATGAATGTAGATGAAGCGAAAGGGGTATGTCAGGACCGTGACAAATGGAGATCTGTCGTCTCTGCCTACCCCTCTGGGAGACAGGCGTGAAGTGTATGTATGTATGTATGTATGTATGTATGTGTATGTATAAGAATAAGAATTTTTTCTTAGCCCGTTTTTGTGTCCCACTGCTGGGCAAAGGCCGCCCTCTGTTTCCTCCACTCCTCTCGATTTTGAGCCACCTGTTGCCACCCCGGTTCATATTTGTCTAGGTCGTCCCGCCATCTCCGCTTAGGCCGACCGCGTCTTCGGTGCCCGTTGTTAGGTATCCAGTCAGTGACGATTTTCGCCCACCGATTTACATCCATTCGACTGACATAGCCGGCCCAGTCCCACTTCAGCTTTGCGGTTGCAACTCCAACATCGGTTATTTGTGTTTTAGAGCGCAGGGTGGTGTTTATGCATAAGAATAATATTAGATAATAGATGTTTCGTATTCATACTTTGTCGCTAACCGTAGGTTTGAGCGAACGCTGCCCTATTCTATCTAAATCCCGTTTGTTCCCGATTGATTTAGAATAACAACGTCCGTTCACTGATAAATTTTCTATATTATTATAACAAAACTGGTTGCCTAGCAACCACCTACCTTTATACATGTCGATCAAAAACTATAAAATGAATACTAACAAAATTATAAAATTGGCACAGTCGTGCACAGTAGGTACCAATAACCATACAATTCGATGAATGTAGGGTACAACCTGAATTTGTATCCAACCCAAAACAAAGGTTATGACGTGAAAATAATTATTATTGTTAATTTTATTATATTGTTACAAAAAATGCCAAGTGTGTTCCAAATTTTAGCTTCTTAACATCAGGCAGGATGGTGGTCAAACCCTTGCTCAAAGAGCATTAAAAAAACTGGCTACAAAGAACTTTAATGAACTGGGGCGACGTATTGACGGGCCCGTTGGTGTAGTGGTTAGCATGTCTGCCTCTGCTCCGTAGGGTCGTGGGTTCGATTCCCACCGGTGACAGGTGCTTAGGTGATGAACTTTTAAGCACTTGTTGGATGTGTCTGGGTGTTTTATTTATATAAATATATATTTAAATGAAAAAAAAATATATAAGTAAATATATCTCGTTGTCTGATTTCCATAACACAAGTGCTTTAGCTACTTAACATGGGAAGAAGGCAATGTGTGTGTTGTTGTAAAATATTTATTTATTTATTATTAATTAGTCAGTTCTAACTTGACGTTCATCAAGATATTTAACTTTTGGTACATGTGAACAATCAATGACAAACAAATTTGATTTGATGAAAAGTTTAATAATTGCCAATAATTCCAAATTTAGAATTCTTAATTTAGAACAAAGCATGTTTTACTCAAAATTGTTAACAGACTTGACTTGTTTTATGCTTGCTTAGGAGCAAACCGAAGTTTTACGACATATAGACTGAACAAATGTTTAAAAGAAGAAACTTAAAGATCAATTTTAACTATAATATGTAGGTAGGTAGATAAGCCTACCACCTTTATTTAAAACCTAGCCATGTCAAATTTTCAGCCTAAATAAGTTTCTTGCTAAAATTAGTTTTGTGTTATCTGTTTTTCGTGAAACAATGAACTGTTCGTTACCTATTAGACACTAAAAAATATATTTAGTAGGATTGCCAATATAAATTAGCATCTATTTATACAACAATTCGACACAGAGTTCAATGCCAATTAGGCCCCTTAGCAAGACATCCGAAATCTGTGCGCATGAAAGTGACGTGACCAGGCCAAGTTCTGAGGCAATGTTCCACGGGCCTCAGATATAACGCGGGATTGGTCACCCTGGGGTTTAGTGGGTGCGAGTCCCGCGTTGCCCCCGGTAGCGGTGGAGTATCCATAATGTCTTTCACCAACATAAAAAGGACAAGTTCTAGCAACGCAAAGGTACTTTTATGATAATTGAATAACAAATTCAAGAATTGCATCAATTCAGGTG
Organism: Conopomorpha cramerella; assembly: GCA_012932125.1. NCBI lineage: Eukaryota > Metazoa > Arthropoda > Insecta > Lepidoptera > Gracillariidae > Conopomorpha > Conopomorpha cramerella. The sequence goes on from SJJU01005360.1 coordinate 14,730, forward strand.
CCCGGTTGAGCTCAAGTGTCCGAATACCGGAAATACACATAAGTCCTTGTTTTCCAAATAACCCCCAATAAAAGTAAACATTACGCTTAGTATTACGAAAAATAGAATAAGTATGACTAATTATCGTACGAACTGCGCACAAAAAAAAACCAATCCATGGTGGATTGATTTGAGTCAATCCGAACCAAACGGTTTGCGTCTACTTTCATAGTGCGAACCGCTAGAATGTGGAATGACTTGCCGGAGTCTGTGTTTCCTGCGCGGTGCAGTTTAAAGGTCTTCAAGTCGCGGGTGAATAGGTACCTAATGAACAAGTGTGCTCCATCGTAGACCACATTTCTGCTTAAAATCAAGCAGGATGGTGGTCAAACGCTTGTTCTTAATGATAATAAAAAAAAACATGTTCTTTTTTACATGTTTTAAGTTTGTTACTTTCGACTTGTTTTTAATAAATTCGTCTTTATTTGAAAAGTTTCCAGTTGGTTCAGTTCTGACAATGATCCATGAGTAAACGTATGTATGCTTAATGATTCATATGTACGACTTAAAAAGTTCACTGGTTGAAGTCGGTCCATTTTTTATTTAAAGTTATACGAGTATCATCATACGTTAATACAATAATGTTATTGGCGGTCCATTCACGATGATAAACACTTTTACAAAATACCGCACAACTCTATGCGATGACTCACAGCTGACGTGAGTGCTAATCCCCCGAAATACGTCATTTACTAAACTATTTTATTTATTAATCATATGTAAGTAGTAAACTATGTCAACGAATATTTAAACAGCCTAAATATTTTTCTTTTCCAACTTGTATGGTTGTAGAGAATGGTTTAGCGTTTAGTCCGCCTATGTACAACCCTGTCGAATAAACTATCAGACTTACTTTTGAAAATTAAAAATACTTCCCAGTTGGTATGAAAGTAGGTTATTATATATTTTTGTTTCTTTTTATGTTGAAGCCGCAGAAAGTGTTTTACCTTAAAAAATTATACGTTACATGCATGCCGGTAATAACTCCACGTACAAAACTTTTGAAGGTATGGTGTTTAATTTTTTATTTCATTCCGCCCGCTGGAAACATGACAACCCTGAAGATAAGTTACAATGTTTTCAAGTACAATCTTAATCTACATATAGGGTGAGGCCTGTACATCGAAAAGCGAATCACCCATTACAAAATTAATCCCAGAAATGAAATGGATATACTATTTCAGAAACGCTCTTCACTGACATTTCGCTCATTTACTACAACACAGCGATAATTAAACAATATTTTGTCATTGTGAACAGAATCCTTAGTAATGCTATAGATATATACAATATTATTACGTCTGTGGTCCAGTTGGTCGGATACTTGACTTGTAACCGGGAGGTCCCGGGTTCGAGTCCGGCTACTGGACGTGTACCAATGGGACTCTTTTTCAGAGCCTATGTACGCAACGCAACGCTCGTACGGTGAAGACAACATCGTGATGAAACCCGCACACCACAAGGTGTGTGAACCCTATAACGGCGATGGGCTCACCCCCCGTCACGTTGGGCTAAATACGCTTGGTGAACCGTGGGTACTTGCTTTAGCAAGTGCCTCTGCCTACCCCTCTTTGGGATTAAAGGCGTGAAGTGTATTTTTTTTAATATATATAATATATATTTTTACAACAACACACACATTGCCTTCATTCCGTGTTAAGTAGCTAAAGCACTTGTGTTATGGAAATATACTAACTTAAATATTTTTTTCTTTTACGCGCAAACCTTAGCATTCAGGCTAAAACTCTATTTATATCCAGTCAAGTGTCTATGCAACATGGCTAATAGAACAACACACAAATGGTGTTATTCTGGTGCTATTAACTGGAAGGAATTCGTGATGGAGGATTAAACAAAAAGAGGTTGTTGGTCCACGCGTATTGTAGGCTTAACGTAATGCAATTGCTTTGGCTTATATTACACACTAGCTGCTCCGGCAAACATTGTTTCGCCAATATACATTACAAGCTGTCCCCTGCAAACATTTGTTTTGCTATGGCAAGTCGCCTTTGTACCTCGTGTATTGGAAAAAATACAACTTTTAAACCTTCCCTGGATTTCTACGTGTAATTCAAGACTTTAATTAGCCAAATCGGTGCAGCCGTTCTCGAGTTTTAGCGAGACTAACGAACATCAATAAATTTTCATATAACTCTATTATAACAAATAATGCATTAATTTCGACCAAATTTGATTATCATAAAAACGGTTCTAGTAAGTTAATCTTAAAAGATAGACATATACTGCCGTGGTCATTTTTTTAGATCATTTCAAGAGGAATAATTCTTTCATACATATATCTTTGCTATCTTGAACCGTTTTCGCAGCGCACGCAACGGAAGCCCTCAAGGATGGAAAGAATTCCCCGTTTTTGTCACATTTTCCATTATTTCTTTGCTCCTAATAGTTGCAGCGCGATGCCTTCCTCGATAAACGGTCTATTCAACACAAAAATATTTTTTCAATTCGAACCAGTATTTCCTGAGATTAGCGCGTTAGAACAAACAAACAATGATCTAGTGGGTCTGCAAACGTTTTCAATACGCATAAGGGTACAATTTTCCGCTTTAATATAATCAATGGAAACCAAGACAGCTGAAGGCCCCTCTGCGATCTTGCCCAGTCCTAATTAAAAAAAAATCACTTCACGCCTTTAATCCCAAAGAGGGGTAGACAGAGGCACTTGCTAAAGCAAATACCCACGGTTCACCAAGCGTATTTAACCCAACGTGACAGGGGGTGAGCCCATCGCCGTTATAGGGTTTACACACCTTGTGGAGTGCGGGTTTCATCACGATGTTGTCCTTCACCGTACGAGCGTTGCGTTGCGTACATAGGCGCTGAAAAAGAGTCCCATTGGTACACGTCCAGTAGCCGGACTCGAACTCGGGACCTCCCGGTTACAAGTCAAGGATCCGACCAACTGGACCACAGACGTTACCTCTGTAATAGCCTAGAGAAAGTGACACACATGCAACTACAGTGATCATATTTCACTGAGTTTAGTACACTAACCTCAGTTATCCTAATTCTGTTTGTATAAGGTGTGACAGCCACCGATATGAACTTGTGCGCGAACAACGTAGCCAGGGTCGCCAGCGCTCGTACGCCGTGGATGCACGCTATCTCATCTTCCACAGGCCCGAAGAGTTTGCCAACAGTGTGGTAGAGGGAGAAGGCAGATATTACACCGCTTCCTGTGGACGAAACATTCACGTAAACACAATCTACATATAAAAAAAATCAGTCCCGACTGATTTTTGTGTGGTGGTGAATGACACCACTCGCTCATCAACGCCCAGCCCTAACCCTAGACTTGCACAAGGGTTCCTATTACGATGCTTAAGTGAGTTAAGAAAGGATTTTACAAAATTCATCCCGTATGAGGGTAAAAAGGGGGGCTATATTGGGTATTTCCGATCTTTCACCCTAGAGTTTTCACTGGAATCCTGATCTATATTAACGTCCTATTCACCACCCCGAAAATGTACAGTTGACTACCAACACACTTGAAAGTATGTATGCACGTTTCCCAGTTTTCACCCTAGGGTGAAAACTCTAGGGTGAGAGATCGGAAATACCCGATATATTCACGCACACTTAGAACAAAAGTGACACAAAACAAAATGTGTCATTTAATGAAAATTAACCTTAACATAAAATACACAAAACTTTAATTACAAAATCGGCATGTTTCGTATTGGGTCCTTTTTGTTCTAACTATGCGATATGAGGAAAACGTAAATTGTTGTATAATGATTCTTAAACTTGGTGGTAGTATTTATGAATACAAATTATTACTAGCCAGCTACCTAGGAGGTCCCTTAATTGTCTTCATTTTGGGACATGTATACGTAATACTGCACGCCTGTAGAGTGGTAGTCAGATATTGAAGATCTTCGTTTATCACGGTCCTGAGATACCATTACGCTTCATCTACATTCATATACGATCTCCGGTTTCGAGTACATTTCACGCCACCTTCCGCTAGGATGCTTTTGTTTTGGTCGTTTAGTGATATTATCTACTTGCACGGGTAGAGTTAGTCATATCATGACCATCATTATAAATGTGTTTTTGTAAAGACGCATTAGGATAAACCATGGATAAACGAAACATGTAGGTAACTTGATTTGATAAATGCGGGAAACCCAGCATAATAATATCTAATAATAATCACATTCTAAACGTCAAAATTGTTATTGAAAATTATCATAGCTAATATCAATAACAAATAAGACTGTACGGTACTGACAGTTTATTTAATTCAAACCCAGCCTTATTTAAAAAATGTTTGAGCAATTATGTAATCTGAATTAGAATTAGGGAAATATATTACATATTGGTCTACTAACACTAGTTCTAGTTAACATAGATATAAGTACCTATATTAATTTACATTAGCCTCTAATTTTCGCGCATTCAGTTGTTTTCGTATCTGTGTACACATGTTTTGGAATGCGATTTAGTTTATAGTTATTATGTCTAAATTGTATACTAGTGTGAAGTACGAGTTGTATTCTGTTTTGTGTGCCAAATAAAATAAAATAAAATGAAGTAGACCTACATACCTACATATTATGTAAGTAGGTCTGTTAATGGCCTACTCAAATAGTGGTTGGATTTGTTGACAAGCTAGTTCAATTTAGTCCATTACGATAGTGAAAAAACGTCTTAAATGTCGGATACATACATAATACATATATTTGGTTTGGGCATATGGAGAGGATGGGTGAAAGTCGATTAATGAAAGAGATTCATATGGGTCATGTAAGGGGCCGTCTGATTATAGGTCGCCTCAGAAGGACTTACCTACATCTATCAGATTGGAAATGTCCTGGCAGATGTTGACGCGAATAGTACTCAAAACCAGAGATCAAGTATGTATGAAGCGAAAGGGGTATGTCCTGTGACAAATAGAGATCAATAATCACTGCCTACTCCTCTGGGAGACAGACGTGAAGTGTATGTATGTGTGTTTACGTCACGCCCGTTTCCCAGAGGAACGGGAAAAATCACGAAACTCCATTTGTCACGACCCTAGAACCTGGAACGAATCTCTTTCGCGCCGTCCACATGCATACATATCTTCATGTCAAGAGATGCCAGATATTCGGGCGATAGTACGAGTGTTTTTCATTTGTCCAGCGGTTAGCCGTTGGAGAGTAACTTTAACTATCGACTTGGCTATTCTGCCCACGAAAATAAGGTGTAATATCACATTATTTTCATGATAATCTGTGCTTAATTTCTGAATACTGCATATCAATGCCGATTAAGGTTTCCTACTTTAATATCTAGTATTATAATAAGTAGGTCCGAATGATAAAAAAAAATCTAATTTCATAAGTAAATGTCCTGAAACAGAAAAAAAAATCTGCCCGTTCTTTTTTTTTTCAACTAATCGTTAAATCGTCGTTAAATCAGTTTGTCATGTACATTTCCTGAAAACGCGAAGATTTTATGTAAAATACCACAATTGACAATTGACCTCCCCAAGGGCACGGGCAGAACATTGTTACAATAAACTTCTAAAATGTGTACTTAATCAATGTAAATTTATTCAAAATAATTCAACGAAATCGACAAAAGATGATTGTGATTTGTGAACTAGGCGCACTAAACCAGGCCATTGTCATCAAATAAATTCAAGGTGGGTAGGTACATTTAAAATTGAAGTACTTACGCATTTAACAATAAGTAGGTTCTGGGTGCCGATTTTCGTAGAATTAAAACATAATATAATAATAATGCTTACAAAATACTTTAAGTACCTACAGCATTACTATATACCCTGGCTGAAATGTTCCGAAAATTGTTAGTTATAATTACAAAACAAAAGATTATTCAATTATAGTTATAATACTTTAGCAAGTTGAATTATTTTGTTAAATATGTTTAATTATCGCAGTAAGTAGATATGTATATACCTATTTTATAATAATGATGTTGTTAATGTTTTTTGTTGATACTGGCGCGTTATAGTACAGCCCTGTAGTTCCGGGCGTTTAGACAAGAATAGGACTACTGTATACCCTGCCTGGCGTATAAGGCGTCCTAAAAGGGGTCCTTGGGGTCGTGGGTGTCGGAGTGGGGTCCCCGGCACCTGTTTGTACGGCCCCGAGAAGGGTGGCGGTTACCCTGCGATGGAGGTCGCTGGGGCAGGCTGCCCCGAGACGGAGTCCGAATACCGGACACATCGCTTGGGCGGGTCCTGACGTAATTCCTCCGGGTACTCCCGGGAGGCGCCCTGTTCGCGACACGGAGGTCATCGTGGGGGTTTAGTTGGTAAGAGTCCGACACTACCTCGTTCGCTGTCCCCATGGCGGCGGGGTGTCAATGAGGATTCCCCCACGTAAAAAATATTTAAAAAAAAAATGGCGCGTTGTAATAGGTAGTTAGTTATATGTTTATGATTGCAGTGCCCTTGCAGGGCTCACGTTATGGTGAATTAATTTTAAGCTTACACCTATTGTACCACATGACTCAATAAAAAATTATGTTTATAATTAAATAAACGAGTTACAAAAATTTGATTCGAAGGGTGAAAATACCGGACGGACATCGCCTCCGTAATAGACACATAAGTGAATTCAAATAGTTAAAAGCGGACCTGTCGTCGAACTGGAATAAACGCTCAGCAGATGTCAACCATTATGAAGATATTTTAAATAAAATAAATAAATACACTTCACGCCTTTTAATCCCAAAGCGGGGTAGGCAGAGGCACTAGCTAAAGCAAATGCCCACGGTTCTTCAAGCGTATTCAACCCAACGTGACGGGGGGTGAGCCCAGCGCCGTTATAGGGTTCACACACCTTGTGGTGTGCGCGTTTCATCACGATGTTGTCCTTCACCTTGCGAGCATTGCGTTGCGTACATAGGCTCTGAAAAAGAGTCCCATTGGTACACGTCCAGTAGCCGGACTCGAATCCGCGACCTCCCGGTTATAAGACAAGGATCCGACCAACTAAACCACAGACGCTCCCTATATTTTTAACCGGTTTCGAAAATGGATGCGGTTCTCAATTAAACTGTACTTTTTTATGTTTTATGCTTACTTGAACTTTCAACTTGGTGAAACGATTTTAACGATACTTGTTTTGTTTAAAAGTGCTTCCAGTATAGTTTAAATTTCTTTCAGTTTTGACATGGCATCCATGAGAAAACCATATTATTATAAGCCTTACCCCCTTACCAATAAACGCGTTGTCGTTTATACAACGGTTATTACAGGTCTACTTGAACTGGTTATTCTGTATTTGACATACATCTGACAAGTTAAGTTGAGCTTTGTGTATCTTCGAAATAGCAATTCCACCATTATGAGTAAAGCCATTACATTTTAATGTTTGAAATCGATTCTTTTTTATTTCTTTACATTGACGATTGAATTTTTACCTGATGCGCTTTTTCTTTCTTGCTTTTCTTCTTCTGCGCCTTCATCATCTTTTTTGTATTCAGGACATTCTGATTCTTCTGCGTCTGGTTTTGTATCTTCATTCTCGCTCACGTCTTCATCGGATTGTTTACCAGAGAAGTAATCTTGGGCGGTCGCAATCAAAACTAGCAACACGATTACTGCGTAAAGTGACCTGTAATTAAAAATCAGTGTTACATACTCACGTACATAATCCCAAAAAGAGGATGGGCGTAACCTTAGGGTCGCAAGGACCCTTTGGAAACATTAAGCATAGAACCTACCTATTATAGTAAACTAGTGGACGCCCCGCTATTTCATTCGCGTAGTTTAGTAGTACCTGCGTCCCTAATTTCAACATCTAACTTCAGCCGTTTAGATTTTAAAAAAATTAAAAAAAATACACTTCACGCCTTTAATCCCAAAGAGGGGTAGGCAGAGGCACTTGCTAAAGCAAATACCCACGGTTCACCAAGCGTATTTTAACCCAACGTGACAGGGGGTGAGCCCATCGCCGTTATAGGGTTCACACACCTTGTGGTGTGCGGGTTTCATCACGATGTTGTCCTTCACCGTACGAGCGTTGCGTTGCGTACATAGGCTCTGCAAAACAGTCCCATTGGTACACGTCCAGTAGCCGGACTCGAACCCGGGACCTCCCGGTTACAAGTCAAGTATCCGACCAACTGGACCTTACTCTCTCTCTTACGATTACACACACAGACCTCAGACGATTTTCCATACAAAACAATTTCCGTACCAAATTTCAAGTGCCTACGTCTCGCTATTTGGGTTGTGCGTTGATATGTCAGTCAGCCAGTCAGTCAGCTTTTCTTCTTATATTTAGATGTGTGTGTCATAGCCTGAATAAATCTCCAGCGGGCTTAGCACGTGCTTCAAGAAAGACACGACACAGAGGAAATACCCGCTGTGATTGGCTGTTTTGTCACGCTTCGTGCGCCGCAGCTTGTTTCAACAAGTAACTGCCGCCATGTTGGATTTTGAAAAACGTCACATAGTGTACCATGCATTGTCATCCAAACCAAAGGTATAAACAAAATTTCAGCTCAATCGGTTGAGAACGTCTGCTTCAAAATTGAGTTACAAGATTTGCACTGAACACACATACAGACATACATACGCAAGCAATAGCAAGTTAAATATAAAAGCTTTTAACCCTTAACTGCATGATTTTTTTCGTCTGAATAAAAACCTATCCTTCTTAAATTATGTGGCCAGCATCGTGGGACAAAAATAAAAAAAAATCGAGAAAAAATAATACTGGTGTAGTATTACATCACTATGCAGCTAAGGGTTAATGGCAGTTAATGTTTTATGTCTTGCGCTATGCTAGGAAGGCATAATCCATAGGACGTTCCTAAATCATGCCAGGAAGAAAAATAGCGAAAGAATCTTTCTAGAAGATATATTAAATTGAGTATATCTTAATTACATGTCTGTCTGAAAATTAAAAATAAAATCGTTTTATTCAGTCGGCCTTTAATCTGGTCTACCACATAATGATGAAGGACCTACCACCACTCGTATGAAGGTCATTCGATAGTTGTTTAATTTTTTACCTCTACCTTAATGATGTTTGATACAGGAAATGTCATGAAAATGTATATACGACTTTTTGCCAACCTTACCTAGGACGTATAGTTTTTAGGATAACGAAGGCAAATTGTAAAATAACCCTATGACTCAGCTTCCGAAGTCCCTCCGTCTATTGCTGCTATAATAATAAATAGTAACTATATACAACAGAATAAAATAAATATTCAAGGGCACCATACAACACACGTGCATATTTGGAACTTGATATTGACAGTTTTGAATAAGGTGATATTTACCTCGATTTTATGTACTAAGAACTCTGTACGTTTCCTATACTAAATAAATAAATAACAACAGAGGTACACGCTTCAAATATTTAAATAATAATGAGTTACATAATATTTCCTTTAAATATCATTGTGGTAATAAAATATATGGAAATAATAGTTATTGAAGTCATTCATATTATACAAAGTGTACCGGATTCAAGTCCATTAAATTAAGGACGTGAGTTTTGACATACGTTGAGCCTGTCCTGCTATCAATTTAATCATCAAAATATTATATGATCTACTAGCTGTCCCCGGCAAACATTTTTTTCCCATAGGAAGTCGCGTTTGCACTCCGTGTATTGGAAGAACACCTTTTAAACCTTCCCTAGACTTCCACGAATAATTCAAGACCAAACATAGCCAAATTCGTCCAGCCGTTCTCTAGTTTTAGCCAGACTAACGAACAGCAATTCATTTTTATATATAAGAAGAAGATAATGATTATAAGGTTTCTTTTAATAGACACACATGTTAAGTTGAAAAACAAATATAGGTACGTGAAATCTATAACGGTGCAATGCGGCGTCCTCACTATCTAACGAATTTATATAATAACTAGCTGTACCGCGCGGTGTTACTCGCGTTTTTTCGTTACCGTGGGAATTTGAGGATAAAATATAACCTATGTTATTCAGGATAATGTAGCTTTCCTATACTAGTGAAAGAATATTTCAAATGTGGCTAGTAGTTTCGGTGCCTATTTAAACAAACAAATTAAACATATTTTCTTTATAATATTGGTATAGATTTACCACAACACCAGTGCGTAGAAATATAAAACAAAGTCGCTTATAAAAATGTATGCTTATATCTTTAAAACGACGCAATTTTGATGCGGTTTTTTTTTGTAATATTGATAATAAAAAAATAAAATAAATACACTTCACGCCTTTTAATCCCAAAGCGGGGTAGGCAGAGGCACTTGCTAAAGCAAATGCCCACGGTTCACCACGCGTATTTAACCCAACGTGACAGGGGGTGAACCCATCGCCGTTATATTGATGTAATATTGATAATGTGTTTCATTATGAAGGTTGATGCGCATAATGCATATAATACAGTAGATACAAAACTGATAACTCATGCAAAGCCGAGGCAGGTAGATAGTTACATTGTAAATATCGATTGGCGCTTTTAAACTATTTCCGCATTCTAAACAGACCACCCAATAGGATTGGCTATTTAGCGTATTAAGCATGTTATTTTTTTATAATATTTTTTTAATAAAATATTAAAAGGCATCGAATTAGCAGTTTTCATACTAATTGTGTTTTAAATTATCTAAGCATAAAGTAACCTACGAATTCCAAAGGGCCGGGAAAATGTTGTACTTGCCTGTTAAATTAGCGACAAAAAATGGGACGTGGGGAAAAAATGGGAGCAGTTTCGGTGGTTTAAAAACACTTAACAAACTATTCTCATATCCATTTTTTTTACTGACTACAGGATAATCCCACCAACTTTTCCACCATTTTGATTTCTGTTAGAGTCAGGACTCTAACAGAAATCAAAATGGGTTATAGCTGCATCCAGTATAGACTAGAGAACAATAAAAAACGAATGGGTTAGATACCGGGGGTGGCTTCTTCTTTGGCCTTCTGCCTTGATAGCAACGGAATCTGATCGAGTCCATACAACGTGACCGGCCTAGTTAGAGAGGGGTACAGTGACTTTTACTGACTAATACCCCCCCGACGCCTTCATTATCGCTGGTGCTGGGTGGGTCCTGGGCACCCAGAGGACATTCTTCAGGGCCCACCCAACGATGTGTCAGGGCCTGGTAAGCAGTCGAGGGAACTTTGAACGCTTGCGTGAGTTTGCAGCCCGAAGAACATATGAGGCCTGTTAACGACTGAAGACGCGACGAGGACCCGACGCGAAGTCTCCGTAATGTGGTCGTCATGCCCCAGAAGGGAGAGACTTGGCAACAAAACAGGGATGGACAAAGATAATTTGTATGGAGTCAAGAAAACGTGTGCGTTGAAAAGAGGCAAAAGCAAGTAGACGCGTGTGATATGTCAGCGGAGGGATTCAATCTGTTGAAACGTAGCTATTAAAACGCTCGCTGTAGTCTGGCCGACGATAGTGGACAATGTGCTTATTTACGAACTTTTTATTTGGCAACAATTTTTTTACTGACAAACCATCTTGAGAAGGGACATTTTAGGATCTGTTTGGGTTAGCGCGACTCACCAGTTTTAATACTTATATAGAAATAGCATAATTGCGCATTGTAAATGGGTTTAGCGAATTAAAGTTTGTAAACAAATAGCAATGAACATTATGACAGTTCTCTTTAATGGCTCTTCTTCCTTTCTCTCTTTTAAATCGTTCTCGGCTATTGAAGACAGCCCGCAATAACTTAATGAAATAAAAATTTAATAAATATCCTATGTTTGATATGTCGCTCATCGGTATGTTGATGTAGCTAGCGGAGTTATGATGACTGAAAGTACCCTACGACCGCACGCAATGTAGGGTACATTGCGTTTAGTAACGTTTACAGACTTTACTACTACACAATTAGGCTGTAAAAATAATGTTCAAGTATCAAGATTGGTGGTTTTTTTTTTTTCAAAGTAAACCTCGTAAAAATGGGGTTGTCTCTCACTGTGTTATTTTTTTTATTAGTTAAAAAATTTAATAAACTCAATTTTTTTAACGATATTTTTATTATTTTTTTCGTTGTCCACTATCATTGGCCAGACTACAGGTACATAACAAATTATTTTTTAACGATTCTTGTGAAACAATAGGAAAACAACGATACCTACTTTGACAATAATAGCTATAAATCTGAAACTGTCAAAAATCTATACATTAAAATGACATTGAAACGTTTTCGTTACACCATATGTAGAGATAGTCTAGTGAAATTATGTTGTGTCAATAAATATTTTAATTTTATTTAGAAATATTTGCTAATTTTATGTGTACACACACGCACTCACACACACACACACACACACACACACACACACACACAAACACGCGCACACCTTAATGTGTTAACTGTATTTTGAATTGTATACTGGCCTCCTTAACACACGTTATTGTATAACCTAGCTAGGAGTGTCAGAGCTTAATCTTTATTGTTATTTTTCTTTTGTAATTTCCTTGTATTGTGTATTTTATTATGAATAAATTATTATTATTATTATGTTAGAATAACAAACCCCAAGGGCCTAAATTAATCCCCAAATTTTGTGTCTCTCTCTCATGGATTAAATCTTATATGGGCGTCTAGGACCTGAAAGATTCTTGAAGATAGACAAGAGGCCACTCTTATCTGTGGGCCTGTTGTAGGTCCTTGAGGAGCTGATGTGTTCAGACTACTCGTGGACCCTTCCCTAATCTATCTATAAATACATGTTTGATTTGAACATTGTTCTTATAAAAGTTTATTTTTAGTTTGAATTGTTCGATGGCGGCGATGGGCTCACCCCCTGTCACGTTGGGTTAAATACGCTTGGTGAACCGTGGACATTTGCTTACTAAGCAAGTGCCTCTGCCCACCCCGCTTTGGGATTAAAAGGCGTGAAGCGTATTTTTTTTTAATTGTTCCTGTTCGTAAAAGTTGTATTCTGGAGTTGACTCAACATTTTTGATTTAATGAAGTTGATTTTGACTGTAGAAAATAATTAAGAGATGACGCTATGAAAATAAGGTACTTAAAGCATCTAGGATGTATGGACCTTGAATAACACCAGGAGTTGTAAACAAAAACTAACATATTACATAATCGTCCTTAAAAATTAGTAACTTATGCAACAAAGGAACTCAATCAAAATTCAAAGAATAAACTTAAAATAAACATCGAAAGAATGACTCGGAAATCGCTTGTTTAATTTTTTTTATACCCTAGTCGAATCAAGTTTGTATTCGATAAAAAAAAATGCCTAGTCATGCGGAAATGCGTGTCTTTTATTGGTTGCGTACCAAAATAGAAACATAAAATTTATTATCTGTGATAATGCTATACTGATTTTATGTAAATATTTACTCTATACAGGGCATCCCACGGCCATGTTACATGGAGGGAAAGTACCTTAAATATTGTAGACAGAACATTTTACTGAAAGAAGACATTATTTTAATTTCAAAAACAATTTTAACTGCATTCATAGATTTTTAAATAATTACACGTTTGAACCGGGAATCGAACCCGCTACACGAGAAAATAATCACCCTGTAGCTTTATCATACCGATCGAAAGGGTTCATCAGAAGGATTATTATTTGCCAAGTAACATAGCGTCAGAAATAAAAGAAAGACCATGAATATCTCTGTACTACTAGTTACGTTAAATAACTCTAATTTTTGTAATCCGTTTGCATATAGTAGAAAGATCTCGAAAGGCCGAGAAAAGTGTGGAATACTCGCAATACAAGTACCTACTTACCTACTGTTGGGTAGGTATAAACACGCGATCCGACGACGGTTAGGTATCGAATTATTATTTCACACATCATTATTATTAGAAGTTTCGGATCTTTAAGGGATTTTCGGAAACAAATACCATTATGAGGAACCTAAACTCGAGATTAAACTGCGAATTCCAGATGTCATCTTGTCTTGAGACCATCGTAGGTCATTCACAGCGGTCGCGGTTCTCTGTACATGCAATAGGTCTAGTAGCTATTTATAAATGCACACGGCCTTTCCTCCCACGTCCCTGTTCGTAATTCAAGTTTTTTTAAAGTAATCTTTACTGTCTGCGTCGAACTTCTTTCACAGTATTTTTATATGTACGTACTTAAAACAGTACTATATCTTCAATGTAAAAAAAACCGGATTCGTTAGAGGATCGCTTTGATGTCCGTTTTCCGTAAAAACCTTTTTCAAAAGAACGCGTGAAGTAATCAAACTAAAGTTCATATCTAATAGTCATGTCCCTTAGAGTTGTGATAGTCAGTTTACTATGCCAACGCTATCAAAAGATACCGCCGTTTATTCCATATTGACACGCTAAAAAGCTGTACATCATCTGGATTATTGGTAAAACTAAACAACATAAACTACACGCTAATTATGTCGTTTTAGTAAGGATTCTGGGATGTCCTAATCAAGGTTTATAATCGTAGCCGTAGTAAAACTAATATAGAGGTAGTAGCTAGTTTTCCCTCACCAACTATAGTCGAAATCCATTCAGTAGCGATACCGTGAAGAAACCAAACAGCACTCACATTTCATAAATTATAGGTTATATCAGTAGAACAGTGATGTTTATTGGCAATCGTCTCTAGATCTCGGAGCACTTTAAACTAACAAGCGATGGCCTAAAAACGTAACCAAACTAAGGTACCAAAACAACCAAGGTGTAAAACAATAGAACTTAACTAAGGCCATGGTCAGAATTTGTACACTAGTGATGTTGTAATAGGTTTTTATTTATAGCGGTAAGTATAAAACATTTGAGTATTTAGTGCCACTTGATCGATTGATTTGAACAAGTTTATGACTTCTCATTTAGAGAAGAGTCTTAGTTTCAGCGAAAGAGACCGGGTGACCGAATGCTCACAGAATAATACACATATGACTCACAAAATAAGTTTCTTTGCAAGGCTATTGATCCTGTTTATATCTTTATTATGTTTTATTAACGGATGCGGACGCAAAACGTTTCCTTTCGCCATTCATATCTGTCATTCGTCATCTCTGCAGTTACACCTTTAACGTACATGTAATTTTTCACACAGTCTAACTATACCTTCTTTGGTCTCCTTTTTCCCTTGTATACTTCCACATTCATACTCATTACTTTCCTTGTTACATGGTTTTCATCACCGTCTTTTCTGTCACTGGCGTTACTTTCAGGCTTCCTCTTATATATATTCATTCCTATAACATTATTCATACCTAATCCTGTCCATTCAAGTAACTAACACACATCCATCGTAACATTCTCATCTCTGCCACATGTACTCTTAAGGACTTGATATACACCTATAACTGGAAACACGGGAAGAAGAGAGAGAGAAGAAGCTAACAATCTTTTTTACAGACAGTACTTACAATGTAACCAAACTGGGCAACTCCAACCACTCCTCCCACCAATCCGATTGATCTTCAATATGGCAGTCGTCCGGGTCGACTTTAACTTTGATGAGTAGTCCACTAGTATGCTGATAGTGCTTGATGGCGTCGCGTATGATCAGCTCGGCGTCTGCGGGCTCGCAGCTCGACGGCACGCACACGCCCCAGCTGAGCGTCGAGAAGCGGGGCACGAAGTGACCTGGCTGGAGCAATAGAATTTGAAATTATATACTATTTTTGAGATCATACTTAAATTGAGAAAAAATTGTCCCATGCCGTTCTGGGATGTAAACAGAAAGCATTAGAAGTATAGTAGGACCTGACCATGAGATCTGAAAGTTTAGGTTCATGCAGCAACTTGTAACTGGAGGCCCATATATACATTCTTAAGTTTTTTTTTTTGCAGCGAGAGTGAATGTCGGAAATAAAGTTGTGAGTCTGAACTCAGTTACAAGTCATTCATACGAAAATAAAAGGACGGTTTTGTCGACGAATGCTATAGTATAATGAGCTAGTGCGACCGCAATAAGTACTGTATGTTTGGGCTTCTCGACTCACTCGTAGCGCCCATACTACACATGGTGTGCAGTTAGTCAAAGAGGCTAATTGCCCTATTTATATCAGGGACAAGACCAACGCCACTCTCGGCATACAGGGAATTCTCTTGGAACCTTTGAGTCAACTTGATTTTGCGTCTTTGCAAAGACGGCCACGTTTCCTTAAATCATGCCAAATATAAACTAACATGGAGTGGTACAGTCGAGCCAACGGATGCATGCATAAGGCGATTTTCCATCTGACTTTAGTATTCTAAATATACGATATAATAGTATGATAATACTACAGAAAATCGCGAGGTTCCTCCACACTGATTACTTGTCAGGCTACTAGTTCACACCCGTATCGGGATACATGTCAGTTGTGTGTCACACAACTGTCATATGGCAAATGTTATGAAGTTAAAAAGACAAAATCAGCGCGAAAACAATGACTGCTGACAGTGACACATATAAATATAAAACGTTCAAATTAATACAGTTCAAAGACGAGTATTTCCTAGCTAAGCTTCGAGGTTCGAAGACAGAATATTATGCATTTTATGCATAAAATGCGTAATATGTGAACTGAGGTGACATAACGGCCTTCAGATTTAAAACATCCTATGTACTAAAGAAGAAACACTTGTTTTGACGTCTTGAAAGAAAATATCTACGAAATGGGTCATGAATCAAATTGTTCGACTGTACATTATTTTCACATAATTATTTGAGACAGCAGTCCAGCAGTGGACAAGTATGGGCTGATGATGATGATGATTTGAGATAGAAATATGTTTGTACATGACAACATGGTGTTATCCTAAGGCACCCTAAAAGGTGGGGAGGGTCTTGATAACGCCTTCCTGTCGTCCGAAGCGATTATCATTTTTTTAGCGCGGTAATCGGAAGTAAATTCTTGCCGTACGAATTATCTCGCAAGCGACCAATCCAAATAACCTTGACGTTTTTAAATATGAAAGCTCAATTTGCGCTATCTTTGTCAGGTCCCGCCCAAAGTACCTATAAAGTAAAATATACCTACCTAGTACACTCCGCAAGAATTCCTACTACTTGGAAAGGACCCGGAAAGAGTTCTTAGGAAAAAATGGTTTCAGTCAAATATGCTGAAATTTTGATATATTATAGTATTAAGTGCCCCGATCAAGTCCCTTAGGGTGTAACCACCCTTTCCGAGTCCGTTTCCGAGATACGATCGAATTTGCACCGACCCAACTACTGAAACTTCAATGCAATGCTCTATGAAAATGCCAATTTATTTGACGTTTTGATTACGTATGTATCACTCAATTGTAAAATAGTACGGTGTTACTCGCTTTTTTTCGTTCCTTCGTCAAGTAGCTTTTTTTTCGTATAATTCGTTACAAACATCCATCCATACAATTTCTTTCCTCTTTATAATATTATAACAAAATAACAAATAATGCATTAATTTCGACCAAAGTTGATTACCATAAAAAGGTTCTAGTCATCAGCATAAGCCCCTACTTGTCCACTGCTGGACATAGGCCTCTCCAATTGCACGCCACTGTGATCTATTTTCGGCTTCTCGCATCCAGCTTCTGCCAGCCATCTTGCGTATATCATCAGTCCACCTTGCCTGAGGGCATCCTACACTCCGTTTTCCGAGACGCGGTCTCCACTCGAGAACTCGTTTTCACCAACGGTCATCGGTTCTACGGCTAATATGGCCGGCCCACTGCCACTTCAGCTTGCTAAAACGATCGAACGAGCTATGTCGATGACTTTGGTTCTCTGTCGGATCACTTCGTTTCTGATTCGACCCTTCAGAGAAACGCCTCGATAAATGGTCTATTATATAAGTATATACTTTATAACAAGTATAGATTTATTCAATAGCATCACACTGAGCTGACCGCTACGCGACGAGCGTTGTGAGTTTCTTTGTTGCAATACAGTGCCTCTGCCTACCCCTCTTTGGGATTAAAGGCGTGAAGTGTATGATAGATATAAAACAAAGTCGCCTCCCGATGTCTTTTCCTTTGTATACTTAGATATTTGAAACTACGCAACGGATTATGATGCGGTTATCTTTAATAGATAGTGTGATTTAAGAGGAAGGTTTATAATCTGTATAGTACACATAATAAATAATAAATAAATAAATATTTTACAACAACACACACATTGCCTTCATCCCATGTTAAGTAGCTAAAGCACTTGTGTTATGGGAATCAGACAACGAAATATACTTACTTAAATACTTTTTTTTTTCTTTTAAATACATACTTATATAAATAAAACACCCAGACATATCCAACAAGTACTTAAAAGCTCATCACCTAAATACCTGCCAGCGGTGGGAATCGAACCCACGGCCCTATGGAGCAGAGGCAGACATGCTGACCACTACACCAACGGGCCCGCCTAATATGATATAGCCATAATGATAAAGAAACACTGTTTATTATATTAGAAAAACAACGTTCGTCGGGTCACCTAGTTTAACAATATAAGGTTACACAACACACAACTGACTTAAAATACAATAGTTGTATTTTTTCTAAAAGTACATTTTTTACACGTGGTGTCAATATTATTAAACAAATATTACTTTGGCATAAAAACTATTAGTGTTAACAAATGTTTCCAAAAATAACATAACTAATGAATTCGTCGCGATTGTATAGTTCATTAGGTTGTAATAGTTCATTAGGTGTAATAGTTCATTAGGTTTATGTTTATTTTGTATTAGAATAGTAATTTAAAGAAAAGAATACAATCTGTTACGAGTGAAGTGTACGCCTGTAATAGGAATATTGCTAGAGACGTACATGTATTCAACTACATATATTTAAAATTTATTGAGTAATATTCTGTTGGTGTACCATAACATAAATAAAAAAAAAGTCGTTAAATAATCTTAAAGAGTAATCAAATTGTATTTATTGAAGGATATAAGAATTTACATTTCATTATGACTAATGTACACATAATGATGACCGAGTTCTTTTACGTCGTAAAATAGTCTCGAGTCCGCAAGATACTTGTGCGACTATATTTTAGTGCTGCTATTTTTGGAATCAGCGGCTAAGAGACACGTTTTTTATGCATACATATTAATTGTAGCATGGTGTTGATTTTGAAAACAGTTGTACTCGTAATATTGTGAAAAATGCAATAAACGATTGTCAATATGAGCGGGGTGGGCAGAGGCACTTGCCAAGCCATTGTCACGGTTTACCGATCGTATTTAACTAAACGGTTCACATACCGTGTGGTGAGCGGGTTTCATCACGATGTTTTCCTTCATCGTACGAACGTTGCGTTGCGTACTTAGGCTCTGAAAAAGAGCTCCATTGTTACAAAAACAGAAGCCGGACTCTAACCCGCGACTTGCCGATTGTAAGTATTTATCCGACCGCACTGGACCACAGACGCTCGGTAATTATTTACAGCTTAGCCGACGTATTTTATTCATGAGTTTATTGCACAGTAAATTATAATACTTATTATTATTCCAACACGTCGACAACACGCGCTGTCGAGTCCTTTGTATTGGTGGAAATATTTTTACTATTACATATTGATAAAGTCAATTTGCTAAAAATAAATCCCTAGTACAGTTTTTTAACAGTAAATTTGAGATGGTACCACCGCGCGAAGTGTGTTTATATTTTTTAAATTTACTGAAAATACTTACCATTGGTTTCCTGCCCTAGATTCAATAGACTAATAATTGTTGGAATCATCATCAGCCACAGGACGGCCACTGCTGGACGAGGGCCTCCCCAAATAACTTATTTGGGGTAAAATGCCAATAATCGCCACGCTTTTCAGGCGGGCTGACGATCGCAGAGGTTTTATGGTTTAATTCACAGAGAGAGCTAATGCTCGTACTTTGGAGAGTTCCATCGGTCGAAGAAACGACGAGAAATGGGCTGGGGTGGTGACACATGAATTCCATTCGCGGTCACCACACGGCTGGTTGAAATATCCACCTAGTAGACGCGACAGACGTCCAGTTTTAACTATGAATATTAATTTCGTAGAATTCACGTGCAACTTTCATTTTGTTTCAGTAACCGTGTGCGTGTCCTAAAATTGTTAAAAATTGAACTTTATGTTACATAGAATTTTCTTCCAGGCGGGCTTGACCCAGTGGCGTGCACTGGCTTTTACGACAAGGTAGGCAGTAATCCCCAAGGATTGACACAATATGTATAGGTAACATGTCTTTACCAACCTATCTAACATATCTACTCACCCACAAAACACAGGATCTTCGTTAGCCTCTGTCGTGAATACAACAAAAAAGATCTAGCAATAACTCTATTATTAGGTCGGGTAGCCAAAATACTAAGGTAGGCAGTGTCTTTTTGTCTATATGGTGTGCACGCCACTGGCTTGACCTTGGGTTGTGCGGTTTGAGAAAAAAATATTTACTCAATGCCTATTTTAATTATAACTGATATAAATATGCTATAATATACACAAACTTCTGAAGAGAAGTATTGGCTGATGATGATCAGGATGATGATGATGATATGACAAACTAACACATACATATAGATATGAACTTATATACAAATGAACTTTACAATAAGCACAACAAAAAAGAATTAAAGAAATTAGTCCGGCCGTTTTGAAAATTTTCGCTTAGCAACAAATTTAGCGATACATTTTTATATTACAGATACCAATTGAGAACATTTAATCTTTCATAAGCTAGTAAAAAGAAAAAACCGTTTCGTAATTTATCTTTCAAGATGCTGTAAAAAAATTAAAATCAACTCCATGCGTGAATTC
The DNA here is from genome assembly GCA_012932125.1 of Conopomorpha cramerella. Taxonomy (NCBI): domain Eukaryota; kingdom Metazoa; phylum Arthropoda; class Insecta; order Lepidoptera; family Gracillariidae; genus Conopomorpha; species Conopomorpha cramerella. The sequence goes on from SJJU01005360.1 coordinate 35,441, forward strand.
GGAGATAATTGTGAAAATGTGATATGCGTAATGACGTCACTGGTACGTGTCTAATTTTATGGTCCATGTTTTGGGTTTATCCTTACTACCTTCATCATCATCATCATCAGCCCATACCTGTCCACTGCTGGACACCTCTCCAACTCTCCTCTCTCAAGGTAGTAACCTTACTAATATCGGAATCGGAAAGTGAGTTTTTTTGTTTGTTCCGCTTTCACGCCGTAACTACTGAACCGATTGCTTTGAAATTTTGGATACGTAAAGTTAAAGAAGTCGGATTAAATAATAGGGTACTTTTTATCCCGGAAGAAAATGACATTCCCGAGGCAAACTTAGATTTTTCCGTAGGAATGATAAGTTTTCTCATAGTTGTCCTTTATACCGCAATATAACCGAAGTCCACGCGAGCGGAAAGCTAGTTAGCTATAAATAGTCGTATTAATCTAAATGGATTGACATTATACGCCGTAATAGCAGCACACCAGTAATGGTTTTGGAAATGCATTAAGGCATTAATTATTTTGCACACCTCATGTCGCTTACGCTCGCCGATTTTCAAAGAAATAGTTATGCGTGAAAACTACTATAAAAATCAAAATGAAAAATACAGTGGTCACTAATTGTTCACTTTTCCTTAGTATTCCACGAAAAAAATATATACAAAAGAACTATGAAATGTTGTCAAAAAGAGAAACAGATACCCAATAGATAAACGTTAACGTCGTTCGTCGAAGATGGCGTCACAGTTTAACCCATTAGCACCCACTGTACCCGGAAACTGACACGTTATTTTAAACTTTATTACTTGGTAATAAAAGTCAAAATCAATTAAAAAGTAAGTTTTCTTCTGGGCGTTAATGGATTAATACACCAGGCAAGGATGGTGACTATTGGTATAACAACAATCCACGATATAAAATATATTCTTCTATAGGAGAAATATCTAGAAATATCTCTTCTAGGACATCACCAATCTGGTCAATGTATGCCGTCCTGGGGCGACCTCTACTCACCCGGCCCATTACATCACCCATATAAATCTCTTTCGTTAATCGACTTTCCTCCATTCTCTCTATATGCCCAAACCACCGAAGCATGCTCTTTTCAATCTTAGTCACTACATCTTCTTTCAAACCGCAACTTTCTCTTATCACACAAGTAACCAATCTCAAGACAATTAATATCCAGATATCGGATAAAAGGTGTGCAGAATAAATCAAACTAAAAATTCCATTATAAATCAGATGCTTTATTTTTAGGTTCGCTGTCGACGTTAATATTTTTGCAATATCTCTAAGAGGTTTTTTCTTTAACAAGAACCTCGAATTATTTCTTCTTATTTATAGTAAAACTAGCTTTCCGCCCACGTGGACTTCGGTTATATTGCCATATAAAGGACAACTATAAGAAAACTTTGATAAGTTTAAGTAAGATTAAGTATAAGACAACTTTGATAAGTTTTCTTATAGTTAGTATTTTTCCGTAGGAGTGATTTCCTACGGAAAAATCTAAGTTTGCCTCGGGAATATAATTTTTTTCCGGGATAAAACCTTGTACCTTATTATTTAATCCGGACTTCTAACTTTACGTGTGCAAAATTTCAAAGCAATCGGTTCAGTAGTTACGGCGTGAAAGCGGAACAAACAAACAAACACTCACTTTCCGATTTATAATATTAGTAAGAGTCCATCTCCAAGTAACCGGTATTGTATTGATTTAGTATTAATCGCGAGGCCATATCATTATTGGATATCATTATTGGAAATTGAGCCAAATTCTAATAGATTCTTATTATTATTATTATTATATAAACGTTACAATGGTACACGCTTGGATATTTGTTTACCGGGTGCCTCTGTCATGATAAACTATATCGGCGGTAGGCTACAATCAAGTTGAGAAACACGTGGGGCTTTACTAATAATGGCGGAATTGCTATTTCCAAGATACACAAAGCTCAATTTAACTTGTCAGTTGTATGTCAAATTCGGAATAACCATTTCAAGTAGACCTGCAATAACCGTTGTATAAGTGACAATGCGTTTATTGATCAGGAAGTAACCCCTTACTAATAAACGCGTTATCACTTATACAACGGTTATTACAGGTCTACTTGAGTTGGTTATTCCGTATTTGACATACAACTGACAAGTTGAGTTGAGCTTTGTGTATTTTCTAAATAGCAATTCCGACATTATTAGTAAGGCCCTAAGTGTGTTTGCGATGGGTATTTTTTAAGTGATTCATTTGGTAATGATCCGCTGATACAATTTTTAACTAATCATTTCCAATACGCATCTCTACGATGAACACAAAAAACCATATTATTATTTTTACATTTACAAAAAAAATACACGACACAATTTTAGTACTCACAGTAACACCTGTTACCTGGAAGAAATTTCTCTGAGCGATAAGGTCGACATTTGCAATATTGCCATTGTTAGTTTTACATTTTGTAATGTACAGAGTGCAATAAAGTTTCGCAAAGTTTGCAATAAAATTCGTGCATTCATTCATTCATTGGTAGTTAAAAAAAAATCAAATTAGGTAATGATGTCACACTCACATCGTCAATTTTGCTTTTAATGAGGTTCTTCGCCTGCGCCAGGTGTACCGGGATCTCCAGCTCCGGATGCTCGGCCTTCATGTCAACCAGAGCTAAACAGTACTTCCCCTGTATTTTGACTACACTTCCAGTATCCAGCTGTACGCGGGCGCGGCTCCCAATGCACTGGTCGAAGTCCCCTAGTTGAATGCCGTTGCCTTGAAGAACTCCCGATGGAAACTTCGCCGTAGCGTCGAGCACTGCGAATGAAAACGGTTTTTTTTTCTTTTCATTATGTTACCAGCCAGTAGCGACTGTGGAATCCTCCAGGGAGGTTGCGACACGAGAACAATGACATTAACAGCCTTGTTTCGCCGTACGTGACGTTAAGTTCAACAACGCTTTACACTTTTATCGCCCTAGGACATACCATAAGCACATACTTTATTATTTAATATTCCAGGGGTAGTTTATACCAGTTTTAAAAATACCATGTATGGATGGGATGTATGTTTCTTACTCTTTCACTGAACGGAAAAAAAACAATTTTTTTTTAAAGAAACGCGCACACTACAATAAACGTTTAAACCGGAATAACATTGATGCCGAAAATTCCCACAGGAACGAGATATTCTGCGGATACCACCTGTGTGGTACGTGGGGCGTACTGAAAGTTTCTGGATTCTAATAAATGAGACTACATATTCAACTGGAAACATATTTATTGTTTTTCGAAGTATATTCTCGGTCAATCAATGCATTTTTGCATTCTTTGAAAACATTGTGTAAAACAGTGGGATCAGTCTTCTTTGGAGATCTCTTCAATGGCCTCGTGAAACGCACTCACCGCCGCTTCAGGACTTGTATATCTTGCACCTCGAAGTTTATCTTTAGTTGTAGGAAACAAGAAGAAGTCGCATGGTGGAAGATTTGGACTGTAAGGCGGATGTGTCATAAGTTGTACTTTTTCACTCTTCAAATACGCATTCGTCAGCCGGGCGGAGTGCGCGGACGCGTTGTCGTGGTGAAGGACTACATGGCTCCGAGGACGCTTTTCACGAACTTTTCCTAGAACTATGGGCAAACATTTGTTTCTATACCAATCCGCGGTTACTGTCCTCTGGTCTTCAAGTGCTACCGTTGCATAATGGCCTGTTTTTCCAAAAAAACGAGGCATCCAATTTTCTTACCCGTGCTTCGACTTTTCTTAACTTTTGTGGGTAAATAAATCATCAAAAGAGAAGACCCATTCTGCCGATTGCCTTTTCCTTTCAGGTTCAAAACAGTATACCCTCGTTTCGTCACCTGTCATGATATTATGGACAGCCAATGATTGCCCTCCGTCGTTCTTTGCTATCATTTCACGGCACCAATCCATGCGTAGTCGTTTTTGATCTTTTGTCAAATCGTGCGGCATCCCATCGACTGCATAACTTCCTTACGCTTAGATGTGCATGTAAAATAGTTTGAACTTGACTCATTCCAATCCTTAATGCAGTCCAAATTTGCTCACAGGTAATTTTTTTATCAGTCATAATTAATTTCCTCACAGTGTCTATGTTAGTGTCGGTAACCGCTGTTTTTGGCCGACCTTCACGAATGTCATCCTGGAGGTGTCTCCGTCCACGTCTGAAATCAGCAAACCACGCATACACAGAGCTACGAGACGTGGCTTCATCACCAAACGGTAGTTGAAGTCTCTGGCAGTTCTCTTGTTGATTTAACCCACAGCGAAAATCATAAAAAATCATAGACCGTACATTTTCACGCGTTAATTCCATGGTAAAGTCCGCAACATAAGTTCAAAACAACACAAAAAACAAATGATAGTCATGGAATTCGAAAATTTCCTTAATCCGTAAGAGTTCTTTTTTCAAAATCAGATTTTTTTTTTTCGTATCTGGCCAAGTCCAGAATCTTTCAGTATGCCTTGCACTATCGTATACCTTGTACATTAAGTACGTAGGTAAGTGTGTAATTTGGCTTCCAGTGCTGGAGTATGGGTCGTCTGGGCTTGAGCGAACTTAATGCTTCGATTGATTGAATTTTATTAATCAAATTACCAGCTTTCAGACAAGACAAGAATCATCGAAATCAGTTCACCCAGTCAAACATTTAGAGGTGTGAAAATTAAAAATACCGATAAATTAAGAACCTTCCCCTTTTTCAAAATTAGTTAAAATAGCAATTTCATTTCACGTATATGTAATCCAAAAGGTGTTAATGTCAATGTAGGTACGATGTACATCTACATATACGAGTTAGACTTGTTATCCCATCGTCCGTGTCCATTGACGACCTTGCTACGATCTACAACATATATAATTTTAAAGTAAAAGAACCGACTCCATCCGATACTAGCGCCCATTCCTGCAATTTTTAAAGTTCCTCGAGAATCTAATCTCTGTCTGGTCTGCTATGTCCAAACCCTGACTTCCTTATGATGGGACCACTTCTATAACTTGTTCTTCGAGCCAGCAGACAAATCGTGGTACTCAGCTCTCTGAGCATTGGTTGAGCGTTTGAACCTATCCCTTAGTGAAGTCGCAGCTTGGAGGCCAGTCCAAGGCGAGAGGCGAGGCCAATATGGTCAGGTTCAATGCGCTTAAGACCCAGGCGTGTCTACTATCAGCAAAAAGGAACCCATTTCATCTGGCTCCCACTTTCCCTACCTATAGCCAATCGGCTGGCGCTCTTAGGCATGACGCTAACCCCCAACCTCAACTTTGGCTCCCATATTGAGGCTACGGCCCAACGCGCGGCCAAGAAGCTGGGCATCCTCTCGAAAGTGCATTGTATCAAGCGCAAGTTCGATCGTGTAAGGAATACTTCTCTCATCTTTGAGATGGATCAGTAAAATACCAGCTTGAGGCTTTGGATAGGCTTTTGGCAATATTGAGACGTGACGTGAGAGAAAGTTCATAGGTGACGACAGGCTGTTTGATGCTCGGCTACAAAGCCTAGAGCACCGCCGCAAGGTTGCGAGCCTCTTGTACGTCTTCTATTGGGTGTATTTCGAAGAGTGTGCTACGGAGTTGCCTAGCCTATCGCGCTTTTACAATAGGACAACAACAAGATCGGCAAAACATAATTTATATCATTTACGCGAACCAAACGGATCTACTTTTATAGTACCAACCGCCAGGATGTGGAATAGCTTGCCTGTGTTTCCTGCGCAGTACAGTCTAAAGGTCTTTAAGTCGCGGGTAAATAGGTACCTAATGAACAAGTATGCGCCATCGTAGCTTCGCATCGTAGCATCGCTACTCCACATCAGGCAGGATGGTGGTAAAATGCTTGTTTATTGTGTTTAAATAAATATCTTTTGAATCACGAAGTTTCCGATACAAATATGTATATAATAACAAAGAGACTATATTTTTTTCTCCAAAATCTATATAGTCTTTACAGGTACTGGTACAGGTAGGGGGGACTGTATATTATTATGCTAATGCTTACTGAAGTGCGAAAGTACCGAAAAGCGTTCGACGAAATTGTTTGAGAAGCAGACTGTACAGAGGGATAATTATACACATCATTCGGATTTAAAATTAACATGAAATCAGTCTGATTTAAAATTATCAAATTGAATTTTAATTTTGGTTCGGGACGTGGAAAAAGTAACGAAACACAAAAAAATATACACTTTATGCAAAGTTCTATTGAAACTTATATGCCATTTTTCATGTTTCTCTCATGAATGTACCTAATGAACAAATATGCTCCATCGTACATCGTCAAAGGCTTCTTCACTGTTTACAAAACAAAATCTCAATGTTAAGTGCTGAAGAATTTAAAAAAATAACGCGCAGCACCTGTCTATTCTTACATCAAAATAATATCTACCTAATGCAGTACTAACAGCTGCATGCACGATGGGCCAAGAATGTGCTCTATCAGTTTGGACACATCCTGTGTCATTAAAACATCACTATTGGTGGAGTTATTGTATTGTGACAAGTAAAAAATTAACCTTAATGTTTCAGAACATTCGAGTTTCAACCTTAGGCTGGTAGACCGGTTTCTTGCCCGACTGTACAAGTGTGAACATACCGCAGCGCTTTAATCAGCGCCTGTTTGTATAGAAGAAAGGGCAATTTCATAATGATCATCGTCATCATCACTCCATACGCCTCTCCAATTGCACGAATTTGTTTTCGGCTTCTCGCATCCAGATCCTGCCAGCCATCTTGCGCAAAAATATGTTTGAGGGATATTGATCTCTACACATTTTTTTTCTATGTGTGCGTATGATATTTTCCCGACCGTTTTACAAAACCTCATTAATTTAATCAGTGATGAATAAGCATAACGTTTCTTGACCAGTTCAGAGTTCTTGACATTCTCAAACGAAGAAATGAATGACCTAATCTTAATGGACAAACTTACATAATTGAATGAGTCGGCCAGGACATTGCACTGTTCAAAATAAGACTAAAACGCCGCTAACGGTACATCAGGCTTCGAAACGTATCAAAACCGGATTTTAATAATGTGTAGTGCCGTTTTGATCAGATTGATGAAAAAAGAAATATTTGTTGGCACTCACATTATAAAAATGACATTGACATTACTGACAGCTGTAAAGAAAACAGCTTTTTACAACAGCATTGAACGCGAATTATGAATGAATTCAGTTTTTGTAAAATATATTCTTGATTGCAATCTTCTAAAATGTTCTTGATCCCTAGACACTTTTGATGTGTGTATATTTAGATTAATATTGTTTATCTGCTAATACATGTATTATGCATACAAACCTTCCTCCAGAACTACTCTACCTACTAAAGAAAACCGCACCAAAATCATTTTCTTAGTTTAAAACATTAAGCAGTAATTTCTCGTGTTCATACAAACTGATTGCCGCTTTAAATTTTGATATCCGTATTTTTCGTTTGCGACATCCTATTATGATCCAGGATGTTATTAGAATTTATCAGCTGGCTTTGTTCTTGGCATGTCGTAGGAGCCAACTAAAGAATCTGGAGATGTAAGTTTATTTAGACTACGAACTTGTAAACGAGTTTGGATATACCATTTACGCGAACCAAACGGTTTTAGTCTACTTTCATAGTGCGAACCGTCAGGATGTGTAATGACTTGCCAGAATCTGTGTTTCCTGCGCCGACTGAAGGTCTTCAAGTCACTGGGGTGAATAGGTACCTAATGAACAAGTGTGCTCCATCGTAGACCACATCGCTGCTGAACATCGGGCTGGATAGTGATCAAACGCTTGTTCGTTGAGTTAAAAAAAAAACCGAAGCCTCATGTTGACTTTATCCTTGTGTAAAACTGTGTATTAAATGTAGCCGAAGGATCCTGATTTTTTGTTTTTTTTTTAATCACTATGAACAAGCGTTTGACCACCATCCTGCCTGATGTTAAGCAGCGATGTGGTCTACGATGGAGCACATTTGTTCAGTAGGTACCTATTCACCCGCGACTTGAAGACCTTCAGACTGTACTGCGCAGGAAACACAGACTCCGGCAAGTCGTTCCACATCCTGGCCGTTCGCACTATGAAAGTGGACGCAAACCGTTTGGTTCGCGTAAATGGCAAATCCACCTGGTTTGGATGACGTTTTGCCGTTCTCCTGGTTGTCCTATTGTAAAAACGCGATGGGGGTATTAGGTTATGCAACTCCGTAGCACACTCTCTGAAATGCACCCGATAGAAGACAGATAGGCTCGCTCCTGATTTGGGAGACTAAGGTTCTTTTCATCCCCTTTGAGGATTACGAACAGTGATTGTGTCTATGTAGATATACGTATGGTGTTTCATTTATGGTGTTATTCAGGAGTTTAGAATTCACAACACAGTGTATATTATTTATGTTTTGCTAATGGTGCCACCATACAAACATAACTACACGCCTGTTTCTCAGGGAGGCAAGCAGAGGCAATAGCCACAATACTTAACAAGGCACACAGTTTGGGATTATCCCTAGCTCTACTTACAGAAATTCTTTATACGAATTTTTAATAAACTCCTAGATCGCGTCTGGCCTAAGAATTAGACTAAAGTGCCAATTTGATAAAGAATTCATTAGCAACGGTATTTAGGATAACTGCTCTGTTCATCGTCCAATAATTACTTTATCAAAAAGCTTTATGCCGTCGTTTAAGTTATTTTTTTATTAATTGACCGAAAGCCATAAACATTTCATCATCATAAGAGGCACTTGCTAAGCAAGTGCCCACGGTTCACCAAGTGTATTTAACGCAACGTGACAGGGGGTGAGCCCATCGGCGTTATAGGGTTCACACACCTTGTGGTGTACGGGTTTCATTACGATGTTGTCCTTCACCATACTAGCGTTGCGTAGCATACATAGGCTCTGAAAAAGAGTCACATTGGTACACGTCCAGTAGCCGGACTCGAACCCGCGACCTCCCGGTTGCAAGTCAAGTATCCGACCAACTGGACCACAGACGCTCTCTGTAGGAATACGATATTCTAGATTGAATTGATCCCGTACTATAGATCGATTAATAAGAGCTGGCACGTTCACAGTACTTTAGTGTGTAATGCAATTTGACTAATACAGCATGTTTTTTTTACGTGTGTCAAGCCATCAGGTTTAGTGGCACGCCTTGTATGCCACGTGGCCGTCATCGGAATAAGAAAGCAATCACTCTGTATTTGTATGCAATGTTACGTCCGCTCGTTTATTCACAGAAACTCTCCTGTATAAAGCGCATCGTGTCAATGTGTTAAGATACCAGCTCTATATAGATCATATTTTAATGAAACGCGCACAGACATTATAACTCAATATTGTTCACCGGGTATATAGGCGAGTAAAATAACAAAGGTAAGCTCGAGCTTGTCTTTGATTATTTTCGCGCCTATATACCCGGTGAACAATATCCAACTCTATGTAATCAATGTGTACAATGAAATAGGTCTTATGTCGAAGTAGCAATGGTTATTTTAAGAGGAAATGGTATTGAAATGTTACTATGTGCATACCATGCTTATACACGTTACTGTACAACCAAAAGCTGTGCTCTAACTACGCAAAACTACAACCAAAGAGTATTTGGGTTCAACTTTAAAGAGTTTCCGCCGAGCCGTTTCCAACGGCTTTATTTTTCTGAACAATGATTTCACAACAAAATATCATGAGTCTCCAGCCAGTTATGAGAATATCCTGTTCATAAGTTATTAAACGATTAAAAGTCACCGAACATTCATTGTGAACAACTCGCAATAATAGGATTATATGAATTTAACTCTGAACATTTCACCATTTTGACTAAACCCAGGGATTTAGTAAGACCTATTGAACCACTGAAAAAGATACAAAAAAATTGGCAATACGTTTAAAAAGCAAGTGTTTATAATCCGTTTCTCGTAACACCGCCATCTGCTCTGAAAATTGCTGAAACAGGGCTAACACAAACACAATGTACGTAACTTCTACCGAAGAATATATTCATTTATTGACGATTAATAAAGTTAACGCAAAGAAAATTTAACAGCTGAAGATAATTTAAAGGACTATTATGATCCGGTAATTATTGGTATTTGCATGCTATTGTTACTGTCTTCGAAACATTTTCATCCGCATAGTCTCAATTATTTGTATAAAATTTAACCTCCGTTTTGATATCAAAATGTTTTCCTAGCGGAACCTCTTGAACAATAAGAGGTATGTTACAGCATATATGCATATAAGTTTATACAGCCAAATATAAAAACACGTTGTCGTATTTTAGTAAATAGAGGTACATAACAAAAACACATTTTTTGGATGAACGGAGTCACTTTTTCATACAAACGTTAAGCCCTGTATATCGCCTTATGACCGCAAACACCAGAGCCTATAAACGGCTAGAAGCCAATGGAAAATGCCACAGGAACAGGATCACCAGCTGTTAATTGCCATTAAAACAAACTTTTCTTTTTTTAAAACTATATGTTCATTGTATCATTCTGAAGTACTAATAGTACAGGGTATCCTAGTTTGGAGTCAGGTGGCACGCGGGCGGGGACTCGCGCGCCCTTAACACGGCCCCTGAGTGGCGACGGCGGTAGCGTGGTGACCCTGTTACCGCCGTACGACATCGTGAGCTGGGGGTGCGTAGATCGCCCCATTCCGGTGACGGTCCGCGAAGGCCTAGCGCGGCTCGGGCCACACTTGGACGTTCCGGGGGCCCCGGTAATAACGCGGTAGCTGTCACCGTGGGGTTTTAGTAAAATATACTTAGAGAAATAAGTTTATTTTCAATACAAAATATTGTAAACAGAACCAATGGTGTTTATTTTATTTTTCTGAAAGACTTACTGATTAACGTCCGACATACCTATGCTAAATTAATAAAAAACAACTAAGAACTTTTTTCTTGCAGCCAGTAATTTGCGTCTGAGATGCTGTTTTACATTTACATTTATTGATTTTCTCAAGAAATATGTGAATGAAATAATAAATAGATATTTCTGATGAGGATTGAAAGTAAAAGAAATGGTATTTTTGAATTGGGCTCTTAGGATTTTATTAATATCGTCAATTTCACTATCTGCATTTCCCATAACCTTATCTAACCGCCTAGGTCAAAGACACTGAGAATAACAAAGGGTATTTGCGTATAACGAAAACTTTTGCGTACCGCCAGGATGTGGAATGCCCGAGTCTGTGTTTCCTGCGCAGTATAGTTTGAAGGTCTTCAAGTCGCGGGTGAATAGGTACCTACTGAACAAGTGTGCTCCATCGTAGACCACATCGCTGCTTAACATCAGACAGGATGGAGGTCAAGCGCTTGTTCAAAGTGATTAAAAAAAAAATAGATATTTGTGATGAGGATTGAAAGTAAAAGAAATGGTATTTGTGAATTGGGGTCTTATGATTTTATTAATATCGTCAATATCACTATCTGCATTTCCCATAACCTTATCTAACCGCCTAGGTCAAAGACACTGAGAATAACAAGGGGTATTTCGTTATACGCAAATATCAGAGACAACGTTAATAGCACGTCATTGATTATGAGACAAATAAATGAGATGGAAATGACAAAAATCCTGAGAGAAAAAAGTATGTAAAATAATAAGTCGCACCGAACATTATACATTCCTTTTTTAAAATAATTGTGGGTGAAAGGGACGTTGCTCGATTGCTGTCGATGTCTAAGGAATATCAAATTAGAATTACTACATATTATTTAAAAAATCTCTGAAGTTCTATCAAGATATGCAATACTAGATCAATATTGTCTGATTTTATTCAGTTGATTCTTTATACATGCTTGGGGCAAAAACTCGCCATGTCCTTTTCACCGAAGATTATATGTTAAGGAAATATAATAGCATTAAACAGCAGCTGTAAACTTAAATAAACACACACAAAAGAGCCAATAATATATGTATACTAGCAAACCCGGTGAACTCCGTTTCGCCACGTTCCGGGTTCGTTTCGTTTACCCGCTTTTCTGTTGAATTTTTTCCTGAATTTTCTTTGCTATAAACCTCACGGAGCCCGAGATCTTTCCAACGAATGCAAAACCGTGGAAATCGGTTCGTGCGTTCTGGAGTTATAGCGTCAGGGAGGAAAACCCGACTTATTTTTATATAGTACATATCTATTGTTGCTATAAAAACACTTGCTGAAAATAATAAAATAATAGTGGGGTCCCCACAAAACAAACGTGACTTTTATAGTAATATTTTTTCCCTTTGTACGCGAGTCCGACTCTCACTTGGTTGGTTTTTGAGTTTTCACGTGATCAAACTTATATTTTTATACCGACTGACATTCACATTCACACCTCTGAACTCAAGACGAAATCCTACAGTAACTTTAAGGTTTAGGTTATCGTTCCATCCTAAATTTATAACAAAGAAAATTATCCTAAACAATTTTTAAACTTTTCTCCAACACACACAAAGTTTTCTCTTTTATAAAACACCACGCCGACTAAGTCGCAGGCAGAAGCTAATATATACATATAATACTAGTGCTGAAGATACTTAATATGGGATGAAACAGAATCTGTGTGTGTTATTCCCTTTTAAACCCAAAGCGTATTTTTACACCTACAGTATACTCAAATAGTACTAGCTGTATCCCGGCGGTGTGCCCCGCAGTTTATTGCGTTCCCGTGAGAATTTCTGGCTAAATTTCACTAAAATCCGTTCAGTAGTTTTCGCGTGAAAGAATAACAAAGGTACATGCCTCCATTCAAACAATGTTTCGCGTTTGAAAAATCGTAGGACAAAGACGACATGCGATTTTACTTAAATTCCCAATCTTATATCTCTGCTTACCCTTCTGAATGCAATTATTCATGTAAGCAAAAACATGGATACACAAAAATCTGAATGAAAAGAAATTGCAATATTTCCCGCAGAACCGATAACTGATACACACTGGTGCAGTTGAATTATTATAAGAACGTATTTCCCGACACAGTGTACGAAGCTGTTTTTGAGTGTTAGGACTGAAAAATCTTTATCAGAAAATGCAAATTGCTATTTTTTACCGACTTCACAAAATAGGACGAGTTTTTCAATTTGTCGGTGTTACTAACTTTTGACATGGTAAGCGATTTCGATATTTTTTTTTATTTGAAATCAGCTGCTTCTCGTTTGGTCCTATTTAAATTTGATTCAGTTCCGACATTAGCATTCTTGAGAAAACCACAAATCTGACAAATTTTACTAGTTGAAGTCGGTTCTTTTATGTCAGAAGTTATAATAATGGCCAATTATTGTTTATCTATACAAACATCTATATAAACATTACACAGAACAGCGTAAATAGATAAAACTTTTTCGGGCCATAAACATGAAAATATTATACCAAGTAATATCCACAAAAAAGCTTACATAATGTAAAAACAAAGAAAGCAATATTTACTCACTATTCAAAGCCCAAAGTTTTGTCCCACGTAGTTGCCGCAGTAGAATTTGGCCGTGTCTTCGGCACTCTGGGTTGTGGATTCTAGAGAAATTAGGTGCGAAAGTTGGTAAAAATGCGTAAAAGTCCTCAAATTCACTTTGCATTAAATTTCTTCTCTCTAGTGCTTCATTAACTTCTTTCATATACGATTTCTTTCTTTCCAGTATTTCGTTGCTGTCTATAAGTTTTTCGTGAGAAGTTTCAGATGATTTACTTTTGGGTTCTTTGATCCGATTATCTTTATTTGCTTTTTTTATATCTTCGCTGGATGTCTTTTTCTTGCTCTGTTTGTAATCGTCTTTTTTATCTGATGTGGCATCTACTTTCGAAGGCGAATGAGTTTGGTCCTTGCTGGTAGTTTTTTCCTGAGATTCCCGCTTAAGTTTCTCATGTTCCATTTTAGTAATTTTATCTTTTCCCTTATTATCAATTTTACTACTTTCTTTACTTATGTCTTTATCAGTTGGATTTTTTTCTTGAACTACTTTCTTGGAGATTTTTTCATCAAATTTTGTCGCATCTTTCATGTTGCCTTCATTATTTTTTTCGTTCTTGGCAACTTGTGTTTTTTTGTCTTTTTGTGGTGTTTCCGTTGCTTTCACAACAGTAACTTTTCTCTTACTTACCACATCATACTCATCATCATCACTGTCTTTTTCAGGGATCTGAAGCTTATTTTTAGGTTTAGTTTTTGGGGAGTCTGTCGTTGCTGGCAGGTCACTTTGTTTTTTGATATCATTAGGTTTCTTTTGGCGTTCAGTGCCTTTATTCGTTTTACTATGTTTGGCATCTTGGTCATCATCATCGTCATCGTCGTCTTGATGTTTCTGAGATTTTGTGGTTTGATGGGATCGTTGTGTTTTTTCAGCAACAGGCAGTTTCATAGTGGTCTTAAAATCTTCTTTATTATGTGTTTTTCTTCCATGATGTGTAAATTCGGGTTTTGCATCTTTGCTAACTTTGTCTTTATCGCCTTTTCTGTCATCGTCGTCATTATCGTCACCGACTTTATCGTCGTCATCATTGTCATCATCATCGTCATCATCTTCGCCATCATCATCGTCATCATCGTCATCATCTTCATCATCGTCATTGTCGTCATTGTTTTCAAATTTGTTCCTATGTTTGGTACTTTTATCCTGACTAGCAGACGATTTTTTGTCACCTATTTTGTCATTCACTTTTAACTTTTTAACCTTTGTGACTGCATCCTTTACATTACTATTTTTCGATTCAACTACATCTTTACTACTAGGTGTTACATGAAGATTGTTTTTATTTAATTTATTAGCCACAACTGATTCATCAAAATCGTCGTCGTCGTCGTCGTCGTCATCATCATCATCATCGTAAAACTTAAAATTAACACTTAACTTATTTTCATGTTTCTTTTGAGTTATCTCATGTTGTTTATCCCGTACTGCTTTCTTCAAATTTTCAATAGACCGTACACTTTGAACTTTTCCACTATTAATGTTACTGAACTTTAAATCACTTTTTATTTCACAATTGTCACATTTTTCACCTGAGGATTTTTGTAGGTCGCGTATTCGGAATGCATTTATCACTGAAGCTAGGATTGGTAAAAAAAATAAAAGTATGAGCAATAATTTCCATGCCGGCCGCGCCATTTCATCGGCGCGTTTTATTCATCGCTCCATTTTCGACAGACTGTTCTAAATTTGTACCACAACATTCGAATCTGAACCACTTTTATCGGTCAAGTCTTTTTAAGGGTGATGTATTGAGGAGTTATAGTTATGTGGATGTGGTTTAAAGGTAGGGTTCAGACTAGAATCAGAAATGATTGTTACTGGGAGATGGCACAAATTGTGGCACGGTTCCAATGGTAGGCGCGCGCGGTAAAAATAGTGCTGCAGAGGCGATCGCCCGGTCGCGCACGTTTCGACATTACATATACATGCTGCATTTAAATTCACCATTTTTATTGCTAACCGTTTGCGTTTCCGAAGAAAACGAACAACTTTGAAGCATTTCTTATTTATTTTACTGCCAACACTATTTTTCGGTTGACGTGAAATCCTATGGATAGACAAACGGTTTAGTATACACTTCACGCCTTTTAATCCCAAAGCGGGGTAGGCAGAGGCACTTGCTTAATAAGCAAATGCCCACGGTTCACCGAGCGTATTTAACCCCACGTGACAGGGGGTGAGCCCATCGCCGTTATAGGGTTCACACACCTTGTGGTGTGCGGGTTTCATCACGATGTTGTCCTTCACCGTACGAGCGTTGCGTTGCGTACATAGGCTCTGAAAAAGAGTTCCCATTGGTACACGTCCAGTAGCCGGACTCGAACCCGCGACCTCCCGGTTACAAGTCAAGTATCCGACCAACTGGACCGCAGACGCTCTCAACAAACGGTTTCTATTGACGCTAAAGCTAATATTTACTTTTTCAATATATTGACCTACATTGTTATACGTCTCACCTTATGGACACGTAATATTATTGAGGGCCCATAACGCTGGAATCTTGGCCCAGAACGTTTGAAGCACTTAAAGGCTGTTTAATCCTGGCTTCGTGGTATCTAGGTGAACATGAATTGGGACACTTGGCGGCGCCTTCCGAAGCATAGAAACGTGATCAATAGATCAAAAGTACTCTTTACTGCTGCACGTAAATGGACCGATGCTCTTAGAAACATTGCTGGGTGCGTCAAATATTATTATGGTGCAGACAATTTAGGGAAACAATTATTTTATTCCCATACAAAATGTCATCTACTTATAATAAAACATTTATTTCGTGTGTAGATGAGAAAAAGTGTATTGTCGCCATAGTACAAGGTGTTCAGTATAGCGAGCCCAACAATGTTATTAATATTTTATATTGCTCGAGGTCTTTTTAGACGCAGTATCATCATCATCATCATCATCATCAGCCCATACTTGTCCACTGCTGGACATAGGCCTCTCCAATTGCACGCCACTGTGATCTGTTTTCGGCTTCACGCAGTATACAACGTCAAATTAATAGCACTAGCTAGACTCATGAAAGTCACTCAGTCAATGTGTCACAACTTTCATTGTGCGAACCGCCAGGATGTGGTATGACTTGCCGGAGTTTGTGTTTCCTAGGCAGTACCTACAGTCTGGACAGTAATCCGTGACTTCACAAGTGTGCTCCGTCTTAGATTGTCATCTGTTTTACACTCCAACAGTCGCTTTAGTCGAAGTAGCGTCATTCGCGTGGATCCAGACCAGTTTAGAAATGACAAAAATACTATATAATAATATTTGGTTTATTACAGAGCCAATTATTATTTACTATATATATAGTATCATTAAGAAATAGCCAAAAAATGTAAAAAATACCTCCTCCGGCTTTTATAACAAACAAAAATGAAAACATTTTTTTATTTATTCACTAGTTGTCTCGGCAAACATTTGTTTTGCCATAGGAAGTCTCCTTTGTGCCCCTTGTATTGGAAGAAACATTTTAAACCTTCCCTGGACTTCCACGAATAATTCAAGACCAAACGTAGCCAAATCCGTCCAGTCGTTCTCTAGTTTTAGCCAGACTAACGAACAGCAATTCATTTTTATATATAAGAAGATTTAAGACAACTAACAAGACATACACAAAAACAATAAGTTTGTGAAAGGTGTACCAAGTGACATAGTAAGTGTTGTATCAATTGTAGGCTGCCACTGCATGCACAGTGGTGTATGCTACATTAATTTATTGATGAAACGAAGTTGCTCTTGTAGTACAACTGAAAAATGAGATAACTGGATACAAGAAAAAAATAACATAAATCTCGACGTCAGAAGCATAAGGTCAAATTCAAATTCAAATTAATTTATTTGTGATTCACATGTGGGTACATAGTACAGGTAGAAGGTCAATAACATGGTATCAATGTGTTCTGCTCTTAGAAGCATACAAATGTTCAGTGTTAGCTCTGTTAGTGTTACAACATGACATGTCAGAATTACATTCAATTACTTATCTACGAAATAGTCATTGGATCAGTTATAATAATGATGGTGGAGGTGGATTAACATAGGTGGATTACATGGATGTGTCATATTGTTACAATGATACATCCGACCTTATGCTTCTGATGTCGAGAAATGTACAAAGTAAATTTTACGTGTCTCACGCAGAACGTTTTTTTTTTGCTTCTGTTTTGCGCTTTATCACAATCGTAACATCTAACACACAGAACTGCTCTACGTTGATTCTGAAGTCAACGGTTGACTTTGTTCTTGTGATTCGCTAAGAAAGCCTTTTAAGCAGGCGCGATCTATCTTGCTATAACTGTAAGTATTTAAAACTATATGTTCATTGTATCATTCTGAAGTACTAATAGTACTATCCCAGTTTGGAGTCAGGTGACCGTGTGCCCAGCAGTTCCGGGCATAAGAATAGGACTGAGGTCTTCCCTTGCCTGTCGGAAACGGCGTAGGGGCTGTGGCACGCGGGCGGGGACTCGCGCGCCCTTAACACGGCCCCTGATTGGCGAACGGCGGTAGCGTGGTGACCCTGTTACCGCCGTACGACATCGTGCGCTGGGGGTGCGTAGATCGCCCCCATTCCGGTGACGGTTCGCGAAGGTCTAGCGCGGCTGGGGCCACACTTGGACCCAGGTTGTTCCGGGGGCCCCGGCAATAACGCGGGAGTGGTCACCGTGGGGTTTTAGTGGGTACGAGTCCCACATAACCCCGCCGCTGTCCGTTAGCGGTGGGGAATCCATAACGGATTACACCACGAAAAAAATAAAAATAAAAAGTTGACCGTATATGGAACGACTCGAGATATTACATCAATGTTTATTTTGATGCTATATGACCGGTAACCATCGTTATTTCATTTAACCGCAGCACACATCCAACCTCAAAGTGTTATAACTGTTTTCTTTCATAAACACCTTTGATGCATGAATAAGTTACCGGCAACGTCTGATCGCATTGAATTATATGGCTCCAGCCGTGTTCTTGAAAGAATTTTCGAATGAGTTTTTCTAAAGTTTCCTGCGCAGTACAGTCTGAAGGTCTAAGTCGCGGGTGAATAGTAATGAACGAGTGTGCTCCATCGTAGACCACATCGCTGCTTAACATCAGGCAGGATGGTGGTCAAACGCTCATAGTGTTAAAAAAATAAAGATTAGCGTGTAGGTACTTACCTACATAAATACATACATACATAAATCTCTAAATGGGGGACCGAAACCTATGAACACAGGGATCTTTCGGCAGTATAATAAGGAGTTAAGAGCGTCTGTGGTCCAGTTGGTCGGATACTTGACTTGTAACTGGGAGGTCGCGGGTTCGAGTCCGTCTATTGGACGTGTACCAATGGGACTCTTTTTCAGAGCCTATGATGAAACCCGCACACCACAAGGTGTGTGAACCCTATAACGGCGATGGGCTCACCCCCTGTCACGTTGGGTTAAATACGCTTGGTGAACCGTGGGCATTTGCTTTAGCAAGTGCCTCTGCTTACCCCGCTTTGGGCTTAAAGGCGTGA
>SJJU01005361.1:0-10239 GCA_012932125.1 Conopomorpha cramerella
TATATACCCGATGAACAATATTAAGTTATAATCATTTTTTAATGAAACGCGCACAGACATTATAACTTAATAACTCAATATTGTTCACCGGGTGTATAGGCGCGAATATAACCAAAGACAAGCTCGAGCTTACTCGACAGTCCACTCGTGACCACAAACGACCACAGGTGGGAGGTAAGCTCGAGCTTGTCTTTGGTTATATTCGTGCCTATACACCCGATGAACAATATTGAGTTAAGTTATAATGTCTGTGCGCGTTTCGTTAAAATATGGTTCAAAGTCCAGTGTCAGAAGGCGTTGGTGGTTAAATGGTTAAACTGTGCTGTCGTCGTCAGCCTTAAACATGTCCAGTGCTGGACACAGGCCTCCCCAATTACACGCCACAGTGATTGTTTTCGACTTCAAGCAGATTATACTGTGCCGTATGTAAATGTGCCACAGATGTACCTTACCGTACCGACCAATGTGAAATATAGATCCCAGATTTATTTTGTCCGTTCAAGTGAAACTAGTTCACGAGTTTTTCCCCACAAATTGCAGAATTATTGGACAGGCAACTTGACAAATGGAGTAGAGCCTGGTATGTTTTGATAATACACACATCAAAGTGTCAACATTTTTAGCTCTAAAAAGAAATCTAATTTATTTAAATCAAATGTAATCTTCTGGATTTGTCTCCTACCTAATTCCCCATGCCTGTATCAATGACTTATCACCACATTTTGAATAAATACACACACAATTTTTGAAGAAATTATGAATGAATTCAGTTTTTGTAAAATATATTCTTGATTGCAATCTTCTAAAATGTACTTGATCCCTAGACACTTTTGATGTGTGTAGTTATAGATTCAAAGATTTTCCAGTAGTTCACAAGCGTATTTATATCAAACAAACAATCAAATATTCCATGTTTTTTAATTATTATTATAGATGTGGAAGTTTCACTAGTTCTATAGAACTACTGGGACATCCTTAGAGAGCTGCAAATGTATTTTGACGTGTTAACATGAGATAGTGGCGTGTAGTAAATTGGAGTTATCTAAATGGATCTTTATACACAAGTATTGTAATAAAATACAAAATAAAATTAATTGTTACATTAAACATGGTAACGAATGCATATGGTGAAGTGAAGTTAATAAAATAATAATTATTTAATATAATCGTTTGACTTTAATCATACAGGAATGACCCGGAAATACATTTGTCAATGGGGAATTTTCAGGGCCTACGTTTCTCTTAGTTATGAAAGATGGCGCTAGCTGTGTTAAGGGTGATTAATGTCATCGACATGACTGACGTCATGTCACACCATTAGTTGGTAGAATTTGTATGGGGAAGTCGAATTTTTTTTCGTACTAGGTCATTGACACCTGATGAAAAAGCCTCAGTAGGGGTCTACAAAACCTAGTAGGCTTCTGCTTAAAAATGTATTTCCGGATCCTTTGTAAGAATAATGAAAATGTTCCACTTACTGTCTTACGGTCTCGTCTCAATGAGATGTATAAGAAAATAATAATAATAATTATGTAAATATATTTTTGAAATAGGCCAGTAACTTGAACAACTGGGGGCTATAATGTAAAAGTACTGATTGCAAAACAAATGTTGATAAAATGAAATACTTTGAGTAATGATTTGCTTAAACATGTTTTAAAGATACGCACACTGACATTATTTTAATGGCTTAAGCTGCGTATTACGGCGCGAAATTAACCAAAGATAAGCATTCACAGTAGGTACACTTCGTTGTTTGCTCGACGTTTCGACACAGTTACATGTGCCGTGCTCACGAGCTGAACATGATGATTTCGCGCCGTAATGCCCGGTTACTTGGTTACACATACATACATACATACACGCCTGTCTCCCAGAGGGGTAGGCAGAGATTACAGATCTCCATTTCTCACGGTCCTGGCATACCCCTTTCCCTTTATCTACCTTCATACATCTTTTCAAACTTGGTTAAACTTCTACCCAGAAGGGTAGGCAGAGACTACAGATCTCCATTTGTCACGGTTCTGACGTGCCCCGTTCGCTTTATCTACTTTCGTACATCTGTTCATACTTGGTTAAACTTTTAGTATCATTCTTTGATTTACTTTTTTTTTTTCATTGAATTTCAACATAAAGAGCAGTGTACGTAATTTGTACAATTTTATTGAAGACTTGGTCCTCAGTTGATAGATTTTAAATACAGATACATATTTTCATACAAAAAAACACAATGGAATATTTTCAGGGGCCTTGTTTCTTTTAATTGTGATAGATGGCGCTAGCTGTATTAGGGGGGGATAAATGTCAACGAAATTGCTAACTTCAAGCAGTCAGTATTGAAGGTGACAAATTTTTGTTTATTGTTTGTTTACCTGTTACAAAATTGTCTGAAGTTTGAATCACTTACCCAAATAATAAAAAAACGTACTAAAATATAACTGACAGAAGTCTCCCCGGACCTACTAGCGACATCTAGATAGGATTTTTTTTTAGAGTTTCAAAATTCTCCATTAGATGAGTTTATTTTCATTTCGGGATATTGAAATCTGCATAAATACACTTACACGGTCTTCGGAAACAGTAGATTATTGCGTGAAATTGTATTGTATGAGAGTAGTGCTCTTAAAATCTACGATATTTAGAACAATATTGAAAATCATAAAACAATATTAACCGTCAAATGGTAAATAATTACTACTGGTAAATAATTGGTATTATGGTAAATAATTATTACTACAAAGGGTTAATTAGATGAGAGTTGCAGTTTAGAAAACTGTGTCTATATTTTACATAACAACTGTAATTTTATCACGGACATTCGACATGTGAAGTGCTTAAATGTTTAGAATAACAAAAATAAATTAAAAAAACCATAAACATATATTGTTGTTTATGGATATTAAGATATTTTATCGTAATTCACAGTTTCGGCTTAGTACAATGTGTGTGTGCGTTTTGGATATAATCCAAATAGCTGTAAGTAGAAACGAATGATATCAACAGGGAATGGATTATTAAAGAATGGAGTTTCTTACACGTGGTCCTATCAATTTTGCCTCTGAGTTCTCCGGAGGTCCTTTGCGGAAAATAGCAGCTTTCTGAAGGCGCACTGCATCACTAACTCGGCACTCCAAGACGCAGGGATATCGCGCTTAGCATCACATAGCGGATGTGTTCCACTGTTTCCATTTTCAATTGCTATTTACAAAGCGTTACCATGGATAATGGAAATAGTGTGTTACCAAATTTTATTTAAATATCATCAGTATTTTTGGCGTAAACGCGCGAAAGATAAACCGAGTTACTTTTAGAGTTATAAACTGTTCGAAATGACGACTAGGACAAACCTACCGTAGGCTACGAGCGTTTCTGTAATCATATTTACTCAATAATTTTCTCAAAAGATGACGCTACTATGTTCTATATAGACCATCGATCAATCAGAGGATGGGTGAAAGAGGTTGAGGCCGAAGCTTCTTGCCAAAAATTAAGTAAATGCTTAAGGAGTGTCGTCTAAAAAATTCAAACATTTATTTTGCTGCCTGGTTGACAATGGACACAGAAACCAGTAGTGACCTCTATGCCATAGATAAAAATGAGTTTAGAGATGCCTCAGGGAGAACAGGCACCGATAAAGCAGCAGGGAGCCTTTTAGAACGAAATTGTTATGACCACAAGTAAAGGTATATGAAGTAACACCAAAACGTGATGTGTAAATATTTCTGTGTCATCTCTATGTGTATAATTGTATTGGCTTTTTGTAATTCTAAAATCATTGTACTGCGCACCATGTTGGGTTATTTGTGTTGGTTTTATAACTTGGCTTGACGTTGGACAATGACTCGATTGTTCGGGGTAACTCCTACTTAATACTGGATCGTTATGTAGTTTGTTTGCCCTTTTCTTTCTCTAGGAAAAGTGGGACAGAGAAACTTGTTGTACAGAACTAATGGGACATACTTACCCTATTACCTTACCCTTCAATTTGTAATTGTTTTTTAAGACAATGATCAAGCGTTTGGCCACCATCCTGCCTGATGTTAAGCAGCGATGTGGTCTACGATAGAGCACACTTTTTCATTAGGTACCTATTCACTCCAGTGACTTGAGGGCCTTCAGACTGTACTGCGCAGGAAACACAGACTCCGGCAAGTCATTCCACATGTTGGCGGTTCGCACTAACATACTTATATACAACTTAAAGCCAAGTTTGACACCAGCATGAATAAATTTTACTGTTTCAAATATTGATAATGATTTAAAGAAAGTATTCTCGACGGGATAAGTTCCTCCTTCTCGTAGTTGTTAACTAGCATTATGTTTAATAGGAACTTAGGTATTATCTGTTTAGGATGTTATGTAGGGTAGCTTGTAAGTGTTTTTTTTATTGTCCTGCGCATGCGACTGTGGTAAACGCCTCTAGCCCACACGTCTATAAACAAGGTGAAACGTATACCAAAGTTATAACAGGTTTGATGCCTATCATCCTGATTTGGCGTACAAATGACAAGTTCAGCTTGGTATACTTATCTCGTTTATAAGTAAGGCATTTTGCATTTCATGACACAGCGATAAATCCCATTAGTTCCCTCAACATGACCGTATGGATTTTTTTTAACAATGTTGGTGTCAGTAGTTCTACGGAGCTGCTAAAGTTGTTAGTTTAGTGGTAGAATTATTGGGATTTTGCCCTTCGCCGGCGCAGAGACCCCACGATATTACCGGCTTATCATTATGTTTCACAATTTATTCCAACATGTGTATATTTTGTCGAGGTATCACAAAAACGTATCATTATGTACCTAATATTTATTGATTTTTATCATTTTGTGTAGTAGTTTATTATTATTTAGTTTTCTATTCTGACGTCATGCGAAAAAAATGCCTAACATTGTATTTGTTTTCACGGGAATATGTGCTTTATTAGTTAAGATTAACCTAGTAATAAAGTATACACATTCCTATGGCATTTTTGTCGTATGCGGACAGTATTGAGGTATCGCATATTTTACTTTTTGTATTACAAAGCGAAATCATGTCTAGAGCACAAACATAATAAAGTTTTTTTTAAGCACTTGCTTGTTTTCTGGTTTAGAATCTATTGACCGTTTAATAAATTACTGTGTACGCGCTGTACCTCTAGTCTCATTAGTTCGATTAATTTAAAATATATTATTTGGTGGCGTTAAATTCCGAAATAACTTAAAACCTGTCAGAAAAGGTGTAAAAAAATATTGTTATCATTTAACACCACCAACCAATATTTACCGGACTATTGGGATTAGAAAACCTCTGCTTCTAGTCTCATTAGTTCTGTTAATTTTCCGATGGTAAATTTAAAATGTACTAATCTGTATTTGGAAAAGTAGAATTCTTAACTCAACTTGGCTTCTGTTAAAAATTATGCAGAATTAAATGAGCCTTCTCAACTAACGAGGCGCAGAATACTACGGCGCGGTATTTTTGTGCGTATTGCGATTCTATTGGAATCCCAGTGCGCTATCGATGATTGTATAAAATTGCCCCGCCTCGCCTACAAGAGACTAGAGGGGGCGTTTATAAAGCGGTCCCATAAAACAATGTGTCAACTATTAAGTCGGGCGCAAGTGCCAAATGGACATGTTATTAATGCATAGTTTACTTACATACATATTATTTTCATAAAAAAAGTACGTTATACCATATCTGTGATAGATATTTACTGTTTCTGATGTATGTATGTATACTCACATTATTATTTTATTGGGGCCCGTTTTTTATAAAGTAGGTTTTTTTTTTATTATTGCGGAAACAGTTTTTCTCTGTCCGTAATTGTGAAATACACTCTGCATACAAATTGTGACATTATTGGAGATGAGAATGTGTCAAATAAACTTTTCATTGTCATTTACCGTTTAGGAAATAAATTAGATATCTACCTACATTTAAGTAATTTTTTCTCCTTTAATGTTGACATTCCCCTCCTATTGTTGTTTTGTTAAGGAATTTTTATCTAATTTAGATTTAATTTCACGGACAGTTCTGATTCACACAATATCATACTCTGCTGCAATGAAGTTAGAGTGTGTTTTACGTTATTGAAACATTGTTAACCTCGAACTATGTTTATTGATACAACGTTAAATCAAACACGTCGGCAAAATTCGAGAGTCTGATTTCGCCGACGATTCCAAACAACTTTCTCCAAAGAAAACTATGTGAAAAACAAAAAAATAAATTGCTCTTTATATAAAGTAGCAATCAGCTAATGGGTAAGTTTGTTTCGTCAATGTTTTTCATATAACGTTGTACAAATGTTCAATGCAATGTGTAGGGCAATAAAGTTTCATATTGTATGCAGTGGTACTGTGTGTCCGTTCGAATTAAAAACTCTACTCTTAATAAATAAAATACTTAAAATATCCAACCAACACATATCCATACTACGAACATCACAAACATATTATAATAACATATTCCATACCTACCTGTTTATACGGTACCCACTTGTTAGTGGATCGCTTTAAATTGTAACAATTTCTACAGTGTTGGTATCCGATAATTCGTTAAGGAATATCGACGGAAACAACGCGGTTAAAATGGTTTCCAATCAAACATGCATAATAACTTAAACTAAAGGTGATATTTATGAAGCAAAATGTAGCTTTTCTTTGTCAAAATATTGTGTACGCTAAATTTAACATATTCCTGGACAGTCAAATTTAATAAAGTTTATTGTTATCATTGTCGAAACCGCCAAACGGATTAAGTTTGTCACTTGATTGGACGTCTGTTGACAGTTCGCTTTGGAAAACACCCTATTTGTAAAACTTTGTACAGTACTTGAACGATCTAGTGCCAGTAGTCCAGTAATTGTAATTTATTTAAAATGTCCTCTAATTAGTGGTGGAGTGTGTAACATACCACCGACAGAAAAAGTGAAAGATGAAAATGGGCCTTTGGCTGTACAAATAAATATCAACTTTTGTTTTACTGAACTACTGAGACTCTAGGTATTAAACGGTCAACCAATGTCTTCACAACACTTACCTGTCGGTAATTAATGTGAAACTTGTGGTAATTGTAATATAAAATTACTTGAAGAGATGGGCACATTCCTGTAGTTCCTTCATTGTTAAGTAGATCTCGTGAGATAAAACGTGCGATGTCTAATTTAATAAGTACTTGTAAATTTTGTGCGCAGAACTAACGGGATAACTATATTATTAATGTGGGTCTCACTAGTTCTATAAAACTACATGAATTTTGTAAAATAATCATTTTGTAACTACAGTTACAATATTTTATTTTATTTAGTCTCAGTAGTTATTTTGTTACATCTTAGATACATTGAAATAACAGTCAGACTTGTTGAGCGGAACTGGACGGAATACCTGTCAAAATACAGTGCGCTAGAATATGAATACAAATTAAAAAAGAATAGTCGATAAATCTCTTGTATATTGTACCCAATGGCTATATAAATAAATTGAGAAATCACTTTTGAAAATTACATATATACATATAAACGAAAGCTAAAATTCGGCTGAACTTTTGCACGGATATTGTATCTATTTGCTTTTTTAAGAGGTTGGTACAAATATACATGAAATACACACATCAAAAGTGTCTAGTGATCAAGAACATTTTTAGCTCTAAAAAAAATCTAATCTAATCTTCTGGATTGGTCTCCTACCTGATTAATAAGATACATAAATTAGACATAGGTATCGCGAGCTGCGAATTGTATTTACCTATGACTTTAGTTCCGGTGCCGTGTAAGTACATTATACAAAGAAAAGAAGAAAGAATAACTAAAACATGCTCTGAGGACATGAAATTTTAAATTAAAATAAAATTAAAAAAACAATTTACTCGTTTATTTTGCAAAGTTCAGCCGTAGAGTAGCTAACAATGTAATTATACCTTCAATACAAATGGGCCCTATACATAAAGCATGTTTGCTAGTACAGTCAAAGCCTGAAACTCTGAAAATGTTGATGAGCCGGCCATCTGACTGTACGAAGGTAATGTTTAAAATAGATTTGTTATATTTTATACCGGACACAAACAAAACAATTTAAATAAGTCACCAAGTAATCTCCTAATTATTTTTTAATGTAATTTAAGCTATTTTATCGTATTAGGAATAAAATTACATTTATTGGATGTTTGGACTCTTATTTCAACAAGGGTTCGCCGCAAAGTTGCGAGCTTATCTGTCTTCTATCGGGTGCATTTCGGAGAGTGTGCTACGGAGTTGCATAACCTAATACCCCCATCGCATTTTTACAATAGGACAACCAGGAGAACGGCAAAACGTCATCCATACCAGGTGGATTTGCCATTTACGCGAACCAAACGGTTTGCGTCCATTTTCATAGTGCGAACCGCCAGGATGTGGAACGACTTGCCGGAGTCTTTGTTTCCTGCGCAGTACAGTCTGAAGGTCTTCAAGTCACTGGGGTGAATAGGTACCTAATGAACAAGTGTGCTCCATCGTAGACCACATCGCTGCTTAAGATCAGGCAGGATGGTGGTCAAAAGCTTGTTCATAGTGTTAAAAAATAAAGGTTTTTTTTAATAAACACGATGAACAAGCGTCTGTGGTCCAGTTGATCGGATACTTGAATTGTAACCGGGAGGTCGCGGGTTCGAGTCCGGCTACTGGACGTGTACCAATGGGACTCTTTCATAGCCTATGTACGCAACGCTTGTACGATGAAGGACAACATCGTGATGAAACCCGCACACTACAAAGTGTGTGAACCCTATAACAGCCATGGGCTCACCCCCTGTCTCATTGGGTCATGTACGCGCGCGTGAACCGTGGACATTTGCTTTAGCAAGTGGTAGCACCCCGCTTTTGGATGAAAAGGCGTGATCATGCCTTTCAATGCTGCGTGGAACATTATACGGGAATAACAAATTGATCAAATAGAAGTCCTCTCCTTTACTTCTCACTCTCACTACATTGTTTTCCATCACCAGCAACATTATTACACTAAATGCACCACACTAACACAATCATTGCAGCGAAAAATTAATTATGAAAATGAGAAATAAAGAACGCCTTGCATCTCAGCTCGGCTTCGGGGTTATTCCCTTCCTGTCACACCCCATCCTGTCACACTGTGACAAGAAGGGAATAATTTTCGAAAAATATTCCCGTTCTGTCCCACTGTGACAGGATGGTAATTATTTTCGAAAAATTATTCTCGGCCGGTTACACTGTGACTAGATGGGAACTAAATCATATGCAGAAAAAAAA
The DNA here is from genome assembly GCA_012932125.1 of Conopomorpha cramerella. NCBI lineage: Eukaryota > Metazoa > Arthropoda > Insecta > Lepidoptera > Gracillariidae > Conopomorpha > Conopomorpha cramerella. The sequence continues at coordinate 9,251 of SJJU01005361.1, forward strand.
TCCCGTCCTGTACCACCCCAAATCGTGTGACACTGTGACAGGACTAATTTCTCCAAAACTATTACCGACCTGTCACAGTATATGAAGCACACAATATATTACTTTGGTGACAGAATAAAGTTAGAGGTTAACCCCCTTACTCATAAATATAGCACACCCCCTAGTACGTCCTTAGTAGAGGTCTGTCAAGCTGGCTATTTCTATGCCAAATAATCTGGTATAATTTGGTATAGGTACATTGATATACGTCAACTAGTTAGTGAACGTTTTATCTTTTTATGAATAAGAGTATAAAGGTAAAAAATCAGTCAAATGCGAGTTGGACTCGCACACGAAGGTCGAAGGGTTCCGTACAACATAAGAAATACACATTAGTTGTAGGGGATCTCTCCCTCTACAATATTTGTTTTTAAATATAATTTAATTTCAAATCAAAAACAAATGCGAATATTTCAAACTTCTACCTGTTGCTTAAGTAATATCGAGGAAACAAAACGACAAAAAAGAATATGTTTGTTCATTGCATGGGAGCCCCCCGCAAATATGTATTTTATTTTTACTTGCAAGTTTATACCTATGATGTGAATATTTAACCCTTTACTGCATGAATTATCAAGGCGACTTAACTGGGCGAGACTCGAACGTTCTAATGCATTATTCTGATGAAAAAAAATAAAACCGACAAAAAGAAATTTCGTGATTTTATGTAGATTTTTTGCAAAATAAAAAAATGTAAATATTTTGAGCGCATTTAAGGGTTCTAGGATGAAAGTATCTGTTCTATTAAGTTAGGTAGGTAGGTACTTAACGTAGGTTACCTACCTACTCATTTTCAAGCTATTATTATTGTAACTATTACCATCTTGTCACAGTGTAACCGGCCGGGAATATTTTTTCGAAAATAATTACCATCCTGTCACAGTGTGACAGGACGGGAATATTTTTTGAAAATTATTCCCGTCTGGTCACAGTGTGACACGGGGGGGTGT
>SJJU01005362.1:0-16676 GCA_012932125.1 Conopomorpha cramerella
ATAGAAGCAAATAAGCTCTGCATAACCTGGCAAATTGACTAAAACAATTAGCGTAGTTAGGTATCTATAACACATTTAGTCGTCACGTAGGTACTGTAAATTAGGCAATTTATCAATAACAGACCTTCGGTTATTTAAAATGTGCATCGAAAACACAAATTCGTTCTAGACCAATCAAAACACTAATCTCTCATTAATCTATCCTTCCGCGTGTCAACGAAAACAAATTCGTGCAATGTTGCCTCATCGTTCCATCGATAAGTAACACAAATTTCGCCTCAACCAATCAAAACATAGTATTTAGCGCATCAACGAAAACAAATTCATGGGACGTTGCCGCTTCGTTGCATCGTCAGCCCGGGGAAGCTGCTAGACCTCAAGCTTCCTATTTTTTCTCTTTCTCTGTATACATCCCTTTCACCTCGGTCTAATAGCGCGGAGCGTTACTATGAAAAATATGGAGAAATTTACGCCACAGCGTAAGCGCAGCTTCTTCCGCATTTTTTCATACATTATTGGAATAATAAGGGCTAGAATGCTATGACAGTGCGTAAATATGTGCGACAGAGAAGGAGTGTATGTGTGAGCGAGCGAGAGAGATGTTGCCGGCCATGTTGACATATTGCAAGTATTGTTTGTTTATTTATATTGGAGTATGCATTGTTTTAGGATATGTACGTTCATTCGCGCCTTTATTTTATAGAATAATTAAATTAGACAAAAATGGAGACTAAGGTGTGAAAGTGATGTGTGTAAAGTGTTTGTTTACAAATGTGGGTCGATTCTCTGAACTAAATATGAGTGAAAAGTGCAGAGTCGCGGACGAAATTCGCCGGGATTGTTTTTATTTGAACTTGGAGCAAACACAAGGTATTATGAGGTAGTTTCTTGTTTTTTTTAGTGTGTTTACTTAGTTAGACAGAATAAGGTTATTATGTAGTGCTTTGGGAAGAGGAAGGCATCTACATTCCACAACGATCTGTTCAGTTCTGTTTCTGGCCGCCTGAATCAGCTGCTTAGCTAAATTTTGGGACGTAACGTAATTAGATATTAATTTTGCTAAACTAGTGATTGATGTTGTGATCTTCTATTGAAAGATTTTGTAGTCTGGCACAAAATTGGTACCTACTTAATGTTATTTTAGTGTCGTATGTACCTACTCATAGGAAACAGCTTACCCTGATGAAAATTTCACGGCACGCCACTGATATTTATTGACATCTAACTGCATAATCGAGACGATGCAACTTCGATTCGAGAATAAAAAAATTGCAGAACTTCAAATAAAAAATAAAAAACAAACGAAGACTAAATAGAATGTTCAACGCTGGAATAAAATTGTTAGCGTACGTGGTTGTCAGTTACTTCCGTTCTAAAAAATGTTCATGAGCATTCCGTTCTAAAAGATTTTCAATGTGTCAGAACTTGCTTTTTAGATGACGCCGACTATAGTGGAGGTACGTATTAATTTGGATCAAATAGTCCGTATTTGACCAGATTTTGAGACCTTCACTTGCAATTCACTAGAGCTATTCTAACTTTATGATGTACCACGGCTAGATTTTTAGATTTTTTTAGAGTTAAAAATGTTCTTGATCCCTAGACACTTTTGATGTGTGTAGTTCAAAATTAAAAACAGGTAAACGTAATAAGATAACTCACTCGGCATAGGTGAATCAATGTAGAAAAGCGAGTTACAACATAAACATACAGCGTAAAAGCATTACGAATGTTAATTAAATGTCAACATCAATCAATGCGTCATTAACACACAAGGTTTAAATTACAAAATAAACAATTTACACAAATATTTGCGTAACACATTGCAGGAGACATAAAATAGACAAAATAGATTTTTTTAGTCCACTAATGTGTTAATACTCATACGTGGAAACTGACGAATTTTCAACCAATACACTTTTTAGCTACTTTTTTTTGTAATAATTATATTATTTTCTTTTGAAGAAGAAAGATTTATTTTTATAATTATTATTATTCTGAGCCACTATTTTCTCACTGCAGGGCAAAGGCCTCTCTTCCCTCCTTTTAATAATTATTCTTTGTGTTCTATTGGATTATTTTTTCAATGCCTGCATGTCCTATTACTACATAATAAACGTAAACCACCGAACAATCTACAAGAATATAACGAAAATAAATGCATGCCATGCACGTATGGTAATACAGACTTTAAACAAGTAATTTTCGTTTTAAGATTGTAAAATTCGTTTCTATCGAATGTCCGATATCTTCATTCTCCCTATAAGTAGGGAAATTGGTAACTTATTCCTATACAAATAATAATACACTTAACGCCTTTTAATTGCTAGATGTTTCACATGTCTGCAGCTTCTACTAAACTTTGCAATGTCTTTTAACTACTTAAAATGACTTAACCTATATTGTAAGAATAGTAATAACTGTACACTTCGAATGCAATAAGCATTTGGTATTTGTATTAATTGAAATATCTTTCGTTAATCCACTTTCATATGAAGAGGATAGATGAAAGTCGATTAACCAAAGAGATTTATATGGATGATGTAAGGGGTCCGGTAGATGTCACCCCAGAAGGACGTTCATCAACCAGATCGGTGAAATCCTGGCGGAAGGTGGCATGAAAAGTACTCGAAACCGGAGATCATGAATGAATAGATGTATGAAAGTAGATGAACAGACAGGCACGTATGTCAGGACCGTGACAAATGGAGATCTGTAATCTCTACTTATCCCTATGGGAGACAGGTGTGAAATAGTAGTATAACAACGACTTACGTGTGTCGGGAGCGGCGGGCGCGGGCGCCGGCACCAGCACTAGTGTCACTCGTTCACCTGAAGCCTTCAGCGCTCCCACAGCGTCCTCGTGCGTCACATTTTCTAAGGCCACATCGCCGCGCTGCGAAAAAAAAAATTGCAACATATAAATACAAATTAACTTCTTTATAGATACCGAGATAAAATAAATATTTACAGCTTTACCTAGCGGAGTGGAAAGGCCCTTATTGGAGATTTAGAAGCTCCTCTGATATAGAAATTAAATGAATACAAATAATGAACTCGTCGCTCAATAATCGCTTCTCGAGTCGAGGGAACTTTGAACGCTTGCGTAAGTTTGCTAATCGCTGGTATACAGCACGAAGAACATATGCAGCCTGTTAACGACTGAAGACGCGACGAGGACCCTTCTGGGAGGGAGGACGAGGTCTTCGTAATGTGGCCGTCATGTCCCAGAAGGGGGAGAGTTGGCAACAAAACAGGGATGGACAAAGATAATTTGTATGGACTAGAGAAAACGTGTGCGTTGTAAAGAGGCAAAAGCAAGTAGACGTCTCCAGATTTTTTTTTTTTTATACCACAAGGGTGGCAAACAAGCATGCGGCCCGCTTGATGGTAGGCAGTTACCGCAGATAATGGCACGTACGCCGAGACGAGTAGGGCTTGGGTGGTGGTGACCTTGTAATCGCTTCATATATCATAGAATTAAACGTTCTTTACCGTGAAATCACACGGTGGGTTCACTTTAATATTGTACTAAATTGAAAATGTAATGGGGACTTTGAAAAACTGTCATTACTGTCAAACTTTGTTAGGAAAGTATGACAGTAATGACGATTCTCCGCCCGAAATCTGACAGAAAAGCGTCAAAGAAAATTCTCCATTATTATTTTAGTTTCAAAGTCGGGTAGTCATAGGCACTTGATAGCAAAAGCCAATGTTTCACTAAGCATGTATTAACCTAATACAAAGCCAGACCAACTGACTGCAACCCACAACCTTCGACTGCAAGTTTAAGTTACAGACACTCCACAAAATTGCAATGGCATACATTACACTATGTATTGAATCATTTCAATAATATATTTGTCTACGGATAGATACGTCTAATAATCAATTGATAGTAATTGAGCTCCATTACTTGTGATATGATGTAGGTCACTCAACTGTAGACTAAATTGGAATGGTGTCATATTACAAATAATAACCGTGGTATTTAAAAAGTGCATTGCTAATAAATGTCTCAATGTGTAAAAGCTGGTCAAAATGTACGCCAAATACGGACAAAATGGCGGCCAAGTCTGCTATACATACTCGTAATTGCATCGCATTGCTTTGGCATCATAGAGGAAAACGATGTGAATCGCTGTTTTACTAAAGACGACAGTGAAATGAAAGGAACGAAATCAGCAATGCAAATCGTTTGCCGCAGCGATGAGACTACTAGAGTACTAGTAGACTTAGGCCACTGGTCTAAGTTGATATACGCCAATTAGCTGTTAGTCAACGTTTACAGCCGACTAACATGTTCCATAGTTTATGGAGAGGTGAGGTTCTGTGTATTAGCTTCCTTAATATGTGAGAAAAGAGAGGGCTTTGGCGCCTGCAGCGTAGATCTTACAGTCAAGAGTTAAGGTTTGCAACACCTTTTTTTTATCGTGGGGAAATCCGTTATGGATACCCCACCGCTGGCGGGGACAGCGGCGGGGTTATGTGGGACTCGCACCCACTAAAACCCCACAGTGACCACTCGCGCGTTACTGCCGGGGCCCCCGGAACGAACTTAGCCACTACATCAAAGGCGGCCCCAGCCGCGCTAGGCCCTTACGGACCATCTCCGGCAATCACGGTTTGCTACACCTGAGTCATGTAACATTTATTTCTACATTCGTACGGCTACATTCTTGACCGACCATACACCGTCCGTTTTACAGCATTACGTACCTCGAGCAACAAAGTAGTCTACGAGTGTTCAAACATAAATAAGAATAGAGTTGTCAAATGTTGTTTGAAGCAAGATGTAGTGACCAAGATTGAAAAGGGCATGCTTCGGTGGTTTGGGCATATGGAGAGAATGGATGAAAGTCGATTGACGAAATAGATTTATATGGGTGATGTAAATGGGCCGGGTGAGTAGAGGTCGCCCCAGAAGGACATATACAGATCAGATTGGTTATGTCCTGGCCGAAGGTGGCGTGAAAAGTACTCGTGTATAAAAAGATATATGAATGTAGATAAAGCGAAAGGGGTATGTCAGGACCGTGACAAATGGAGATCTGTAGTCTCTGTCTACCCCTCTGGGAGACAGGCGTGAAGTGTATGTATGTATGTTGTCAAATTTTGTCAAGTAAAAAATGACCCTTCATATCTTTAGCGTATATCACGCCGAAAGAAGAAAAGGTAACGTTTTAAGCGAAACTAAAATTAAAGACAGCCCACCATTAACCCAAATACACCTTATCTATCAAGCTATCAACCAACTCACCGAGGTATTTTTCACCATTAGTAGCTTATCGCCGACTTTGAGTCTGCCATCTTTGTGCGCGGCGCCACCCGCCATTATCTTCGTGACGTAAATGCCGTTGTCACCGGGAATATGCTGGTTGCCGACGCCGCCAGCTATGCTGAAGCCCAAACCGGAGCCGCCCTTCACCAGCTCGATCTCTATGGACTCCTCCTCTTTCGCCGGCTTCTCCACTTCGATTGAGGGCTTCGTTGTGCCGCGTCGTCGAACTTTCTGATATGAAGAAATGTTTTTTTTTTTTAATGAAATTAATTGTGAAAAAAGGTTGAGAAAAACGAGGATGACTTCAATAATTGATTTAAATATTTTTTTACGAGGTTTATACAAATCATCGATTCTGTTATTAATCCGTAGACGTAATTATATGGTATGAATCAGCGAGAGATAAGGTCACAAGGTTAGCAAAAACATTAGGTATAGATTGACTTGACACCTGATTCACAAAGGACTTTAAATTGCGGATCTCCAGAGCAAAATGTAAACTTCTTTTTTATTTAGCCTGTTTTTGTGTCCCACTGCTGGTCAAAGGCCTCCCCCTGTTCACTCCACTCTTAATTATTTTATACTAGTGGACGACCTGCGATTTCATTCGCGTTGTTTCAATAAATTCATATAAACTATAACAACCTCTACATAGCGACGCGTCCCACAGGAACAGGATAAAAAGTATCCTATTTCCTTCTCCTGGTTCTAAGCTACCATACCACCAATTTTCAGCCAAATCAGTTCAACCGTTCTTGACTTATAAATAGTGTAACTAACACGACTTTCTTTTATAAATATACAAAATGCGGTGATAAGTCATTGATACAGGCATGGGGAATTAGGTAGGAGAAGAATAGATTTGATTTAAAAAAATTAAGACAGTTTTACAGCTAAAAATGTTATTGATCCCTAGACACTTTTGATGTGTGTAGATATTTAATACTTCATTGCACCAACAGTACAATGGGTAGAATTAATACTAAGGTATTCTCTACCAGTCAACCTCACAACATGGGAGAAACATAGCGGGTCAGTATTCATAAAACACTCTTCCCTATAGAGAGCCACCTGTTGCCACCACCAAATGTAATGTAAACTTATGAATGAAATATAACTTACAAGTCTGACAGTGTTCCCGGCTTTCTTCAACGCGTCCACGGCATCCGCGTGAATAACGTTTACTACACTTGTGTCGTTTACCTGAGGCAGAAATACACGTGTAAATATTACACACAAAACAAACACATTATGTTAAGTGTTCATTCATAATTGCACAGGTTTTTTTTATGAATAAAGTTGTGATTCACGCACGCATACTCAAGGTTGTGTGGTGTGACGTGTAATACTATTTCAATAATAATCATCGTTTATTGCTTCTTTTATATTTTAGAACAGTGTAGTAATTAACATAGTTACTTATGTATTTACAGGTTTGAAGAATTAAATATACATTATACATATAATAAGTACACATAAATAAGTAAGTAAATGAGTTTGTAGTAAAAGTTTGTATGTAGTTGTTTTTATTACAATATTGCTACTGTTTTTGTTTGTAGTAAAACAAACATTTGTGTAATGGATTTTATACTTTATCTCACACATGTCGAACCACAGAGGAAGGAATGATGAAGTTTTACGGTTGGTTCTTAACTTAAACTGTTAAAATGCCTGTGCGGGTTTCATCACGATGTTGTCCTTCACCGTACGAACGTTGCGTTGCGTACATAGGATCTGAAAAATTGACCCATTGGTACAAGTCAAGTATCCGACCAACTGGACCACTGATGCTTTAGCATTTGCCTCTGCCTGCCCCGCTTTGGGATTAAATGTCGTGAAGTGTATTTATTTATTCTTTTTTTTTATCCTTTCTTACACATACATACACTTCACGCCTGTCTCCCAGATGGGTAGGCAGAGACTACAGATCTCCATTTGTCACGGTCCTGACATACCCCTTTCGCTTCATCTACATTCATACATATTTTCATACATGACCTCCAGTTTCGGTTCCTTTCTTACACACCTGTAATATAACATCGTTGATCTGCAACTGACTAGCAGCCGCTGCACCACCAGGTATCAACTTGGTGACGTAGATATGTGGATCATCGCCAATGTGTGGGTTGTCGGAGCCGCCCGCGATGCTGAACCCCAGCCCAGCGCCGCCAGCCCGAGAGAGTACCACGTCCAGGTATGTGTAGTTATCATCGTGAGCTATGTTGTTTGCACCACCACTCTCTATGCCGTTCACCTGGAATGACATTCTCAGTAAAACAACTGTTGAGAAAGGATAACTGGGTCATCAACATCAAAGAATTATTAATGTGGATTGGACGGACAGTTTGTATGTATAGAAGTCCAGGGTAGTCTAACAGTTACCCTACGTCCTCAGTGAACAAATTGATACGATGCGGTCCCTGTATTAGATTATCACTTTCAGTAACTTCAGTAGGAGTGTTCTCATAAGATGCATTAATTCACTATTAATTTTGCTTTTCAACTTTCAATGTATGTAACCTTGTCATAGACACAATTGTTGTTAAACAATAAGTTTTTCCTATATTGTATTACATCAATTGACATACATTTTTCATTGTCATAATGTTTGTAAATTTCACAGCACTCAATTACTGAGTATATGACATGAGCCATTTGATAACATTATACTTATAAGGATAAACATGCATTCTGAGTGACCATGCTTCCATTAGTCAGAAAACAAATATTGTACTGTAGAGTAGTTTGAACAAATTATTCTACAATATTACAATCTCATATTCAGAAGGTCTCTCAAGCACAGATCTCCGCTCAAGTAATTTTTGTATAGCTTTAATCAAGCTTGTGTAATAGAGACTAAATATAGTGTACTAATAAGCACCACTTGAGTACTGATTATAGTTTCAGAATATGTACCTAGTATGTCATATTTAATTTAGTATGTAAATAATATTTAAAAAATAAACATGGCATCCTAATTCAGCTTTTATTTAATAATAAATGTAGTAAAATCCTGCTATTTTAAGCTGTACACACTTCGTTTTTTGGTCTGGTTTAGGAATTTTGTGAAAACTTTAATTACCACAGGTGGGTGTGTCATCAAAAGATTTAAGTTACTTCTTTGTTGATCTGTTTACTTTAAAATTGGTGCAATAGACCCCAATACTACTATCATTATGACTAATACTAACTTATGTAATTAAGTATGTATAACAATTGAATGACCCAATTAAGCAATATTCTTAGAAGTGTTTAAAAACACCTGTACAAATAAAATACTTGTTTAACAATAAATAATTGAGTGTGGGTAAATTACATACCTGCTTCATTTCTGGTGTTGTAATGTGAGCCTGTAAATAGACACATACATAAAATAAACTGTGTTAAGATTTGTTTACAACTGTGTCATCAACTAAAAGGATTTGTCTGTGTGCATATTGACTAGGTCAAGGTGACAATATTATTAAAATAAATAACATTGCAATGTGAATATTGGACAATAGGGAAATTATGAGAAAAGCTTGTGTTTACTTTTCTTATGTCTAAATGTGTCATGGTCATATTGGTAATGTGGCAGAGTAAACTAACATCAAAATTATCTTGTCATTTTAAAAGTAGGTGATATTAAAGTTATTGTGAAAATACATTGAAAATGCAATAGTATTTTATAACTAAACTTATCATCTATTTTGTAGGTACCATGGGTACCAACCTATGCCATCTTTTTTTAGAGATTTATATTGTTCAGTATTATTCATATCTCTTTGACACCAGTTTCAGGGAGTAAATAAATAAAATTCTAATATGAAAAAGTATTATCATAATCACAAAAGTTACATTACTGAATTGTAGAAAAAAATTACACTAACCCTAGCATATTATTATTTGTTTCAAGAACATCTTTTCGTTAGATGATCCAACAATGGCACAATGTCAAGAAAGTTTTGATTAGTTCGACACAAAATCCACTTACCGTTTCAAGGTTGAATAGGGAAGAGACCTTCCTGAGGAATCCATTATGAGTCTTTTTTTTCCGTCTCTCAGTCATTTTCGAAGTTTACAATACATTAAAATCTTGCTTCAGTATAAATCTATGTACACTGCATGCATGGTTAGTCAGTCACTCCGTGTTTCACTCAGCACCTCACTGAAATTGTGGTATCATGCACCATTTTCATAACACCTAAAACTATAAAAACCCAACACATCTACTGACCAGCACTGGGAACTGTATAAATATAGGGTAAACAATATGAACTCAATGTGCCGTCTTCAAGCCAACTGTTATGCATGATAGGATATTTGCAATGATTCTTATCAATGGTGAATGTGTAGTCAATGAAGCCAACCAACCTTATTTGATAAAGATTTAGTAGGTACTAGCTCAAGAATGATGAGTGTTAAACTTGTAATTTTGAACTCTGATGACATGAATGGAATGTCAAAGCCATGTCCTTAGAAAAATGGGTGGATCTAAGCGCTATTTATTAGTATTTCACGTAATAATAATGCATTTGGACTAACAAAATGATGACATCGAGATTACAAGGCGAGCTGAAATGAGTACGGCTTTGGAGAGACCAGTCTTACCATGATGATAAAACCAACCAACATGTAAAGAAATTACTGAATGTTTAAAAATAGATTAGTGTTTATTGAATGGCCTTACTTGTTACGAATTCGATATATCAGCGGAGTGAATGTCAAAGTTTTAGATGTAATATCATTTCACTGTCTCCATAGAAGAGCGATTCCACTGAGAGTATAGTCCTACGTCATAAGCACAGATGTGAAAAATAACTGCACTAATTCACAGAACGGAGGAACGGTAGCGTACATATCGCCGAAAACTTGTACTGTATTTTAGGTTATAAATAGTTCTACGAGAACGAGAAGCGAAACAGCAACTATCCGCCATTACTTGTAGCGTTGTTCACGTCATCAAAAAAAAAAAACAAAACAGATCCAGCCCGAACGTCGATACACAAGTTTCGCACATTTGCCGAGAGATGGCGGCCGTTACGCGCTATTAATACGAGTATCCGTTGCGTTTAACAATTTCCTACAGATGTTATTAATACTAATAAATAGGTATGATAACCTTTTAAAAGTATAATAATATTTTTACAATGAATCAGCAGGGTAAAAAGGTAGTTCTTAATATGTAATGTTTACGAACGAGAAATGTTAATTTCCAAACATTGTGCCATTACTGAATCTTATCGGTAGAACAATAGATAGGTACTTAAAATACAAAGCAAATACTTACCTCCTTTTTATCTGATCCTCCACTCGAGTGAGCGATAGAATATGAGCTGCCCAACTAAAACAATGTGTAGTGCAATGTTAGCGGTGCTAATTTTGTAAGGGTCAAACTGACTTGGTGACTACTAGGTACGCATAACTGGCTGTAAAGGTCACTGATAATACTTAAACAAAAGAAAAAATGCTAGCCAGGATGAATAATGAAAAAAAGGACGGCAAAATTACAAACATTTTGTTACATCTTTAATTTTACAAATCCCTAAATAGCTACATTAGTAATGGGCCAGTTCCTGGGTTCTTACATATACCTACTTACATAGGCACATAATAATATGAACATAATATAACCTACTTATTTCTGTATTAATATTTAAAATATCGGAAGGTCAGTGATTTACCTAAGTGTACTACTTCGGAAAGGGTCTCGACCTGGGCAAGATTCATGACTACATTTAGCGCACAACTATATACCAGTACTTAGCAGATTTTTCTGTTTGTACATACATACATAATAAAAAGCAGGTGCTAATTGTACCTATATATTAACAAAAACTGTTATATTTACCTTGGACGAATTTGGTGTTTCATTGCTTTGGTCCTGCAGCGCGAGGTTTTCATTGAAGAACGCGATGGATACTGCCCTATAAACGCTCTCTTCCGTAGCAACCTGGAATAACCAAATAATAGGTAACTATAATAATAATAGAGCGGCTGTGCTCCAGCAGCGTCCCTAGCAATGCGCGTCAAGAAAAACACTAGGTACATAGACCAAATACGCGCTGTGATTGGCTGTTATGTCACACATCGTGCGACTCAGCTTATTTCAACCAATCGCAGTGCTTGGTATGTCTCATGTCTTTCTTGGAGCGCTTTCTAGGAAGGCAGTTGGTCGGATACTTGACTAGTAACCGGGAGGTCGAGGATCGAGTCCGGCTACTGGACGTGTACCAATGTGACTTTTTTCAGAGACTATGTACACAACGCAACGCATGTGAAGGACAACATCGTGATGAAACCGGCACACCAAATGGTGTGTGAACCCCATAACGGCGATGGGCTCACCCCCTGTCACGTTGGGTTAAATTTGCTTGGTGAACTGTGGGCATTTGCTTAGTAAGTGCCTCTGCCTACCCCGCTTTGGGATTAAAAGGCGTGAAGTGTGTATAAATAACTTAGATAAAATAAAGAAATACCCCTAATCCTTATAGTTTCGTATTCTGAAGTTTACCTGAACAGTCTCAAGAAACGTTTGTCTCTCTCTAAACGTGATTGTGCAGCGACTAACTATACGCAAGCGACACTTGATTATTGTTTCCGACTTCGGAAAAATAACATCTTCTTGTGACTCATTGGGGATGGAGAGATTTTAATTGTACTTAGTCTTAATAAGGTAAGTACGGTCAGCCAAAAAAGTGGTCTATCAATGTTGATAACACTTCCTGTTTCACTAAAACATCCGTAAGGTAGAGTTGTCATACGTAAACAATGAACCTGAATATCTCATGACAAGCATACTTATTTCAATCTTAGGATGGTAGACCAGATTTTTATCTGGCTGTACATAAGTACTCATACGATTACAAGGTAGTAGCAATGACAATTACTATCGGAGTGTGACATAAAAACTTGCTCATATATCGAGTAATCTTGTGGTCTTGGGTGATGTTTTTCCAAAACATCAATTATAATTAACCCAGATTTTAAAAAAAAGATCGAAGATGTTTCGCTTTAACTGAACATAGTTGCTTATATCGAAACTAGGTAATAACTGGTGTGTTAGCATTTAAAATACTCTATTGTGCTACTGAATGAAGCAACATTCAGACAACCAGGATCCAATCAACACCCAGCTGTTTGTTCCAGCCAATTGTTCCATCCTTTCTATTCGCACAATTAACAGTGGCAATCAATGAGCACAGTCATCATTAGCCACATAACGTCCACTGCTGGGCGAGGGCCTGTCCTAATGATTTCCGTCATTTGGGGTGAAATGCTAATAATCGCCACGCTTGGCAGGCGGGTTGGCGATCGCAGTGGTGTTGTGGTTTAACACACTGGCGAGCTCCCTCGGTCGCCTCTTACGACCCCCATGACGGTAAAAGTTCGGCTGGGATGGTGACACCTGTGTTCCATTCGCCATCACCACACGGCAAAGCTCACGTCACCTCACGGCCTCAGAGCTACAGCCGAGGCACACAAATGCTTATTATCCAGACAAAACAGTCGGGAAGCTATCACTATAATTATGTCAACTACGTATTGTAGAACTATTTGGAATCGCAACATCACAATCATAATAACACATGACCCAATTCCCACACAAGTACAGTCGTGGTCCGTTGTACGTTGTATGCAAATAGACGTTTATATATTTATATCAAGCGTTAGGTAGTTATTAGCAGAAGTTGGATGCGAAAAGCCGAAAACAGAACAGAGTGGCGTGCAATTGGAGAGGCCTATGTCCAACAGTGGACAAGTATGGGCGAATGATGATGATTAAAATACCTATGCAGTTAGTTGTATGACCAAGAACGATTCACAGTCACACACATTCGCGTATTGAATCCAAGAGTGGGAATTGGAGCCGATAGTGCCAAATGTAGGTAAAGTAATCCAACAGAGAACTAAAGTCATCGACATAGCTCATCGGTTTAGCAAGCTGAAGTGGCAGTGGACCGGCCAAATTAGCTGTGACCGATGACCGTTGGAGCTAACGAGTTCTCGAGTGGATACCGCGTGTCGGCAAACGGAGTGTATGACGCCCTCAGGCATGGTGGACTAATGATATGCATGCGCAAAATGGCTGACAGAAGCTGGATGCGAGAGGCCGAAAACAAATCACAGTGGCGTGAAATTAGAGAGGCCTATGTCCAGCAGTGGACAAATATGGGTTGATGATGATGAGTGCCAATGTGATTGAAAACATAGACGGCCGAGATTCGTGTGATGTCGATCGAACGCACGATGAAAGAAGCCGAATTTTTTTTTTAAAGAAACTCGCACTAATCTTTTGTTTAATGTACCTACCTACCTACATATGTGTATATACTTACCGGGTATCATGGCACATGCAACTGTGTCGAAACGTCGAGCAAACAACGAAGGTAACCTGAATGCTTATCTGTGATTAATCGCGCCGTTATAAACTTTTAAACCCAGGATAAACAACTTCAACTAACGAAATATGTGCCGTTCGACTGCCAGAAGCGTGCCTACTTTAGAATACTCATTCATCCTAAGTATTGCACGTTATTAATGTGGTAAGAGCGAGACAGAATCATACAACGGTCCTTATCTTTCAATGTCGATATGAGTGGGCACAACACTAGATCAGTCAGCTGTCGATAATTCGATTAACCATGCTCGGGCGTCCGGTAATGCAATTTTGCAGGCTTTTGAAGGCTAGACAGACAGACATAACTATTCATATGACTGCTTGGGTGGGCCTCTCAATTCACATCCTCAACTATTTATAGGACGTGATTGCGTGTTGTTTAAAAACACACTTTAATGTATTTATTCAGTGGGGAATTTCCTTTGACGTTTTTCTGACAGATTTTCGTGAACTGTCATTACTGTCAAACTTTGTTTGGAAAGTATGTAGATACCTAATTCGTTGTTTATTGAAACGCTCACTGGCACTATATTCATTGTTTATACTTGGTACGATGGCGTGAATAATCAGAGATAGGCTTCAATTACCATCGCTTTTTTGTTCGGCAACGTTTCGACACAGTTAGGTACCTACATGTTCCGGAACGAGGACTATTCACACTCTAATACACTTTAACCCGGAACACACTTTAATATAGGTACATGTTTTGAAAAAAACATTGATTTTGAGTTAAAATAATAATAATAAAGAGCGTCTGTGGTCCAGTTGGTAGGATACTTGAGTTGTAACCGGGAGGTCGCGGGTTCGAGTCCGGCTACTGGACGTGTACCAATGGGACTCTTTTTCAGAGCCTATGTACGCAACGCAACGCTCGTACGGTGAAGGACAACATCGTGATGAAACCCGCACACCACAAGGTGTGTGAACCCTATAACGGCGATGGGCTCACCCCCTGTCACGTTGGGTTAAATACGCTTGGTGAACCGTGGGCATTTGCTTAGCAAGTGCCTCTGCCTACCCCGCTTTGGGATTAAAAGGCGTGAAGTATATTTATTTATTGTTGGTATTATTTCGGATTGGGTTAAGTAGGATTGTTATGATGACGTAAAGGTATTTTTTTTCGTTGAACTGCAGCAGTACATAATTCAAGAGAATCTTATTTGACGTTTTTTTGACAGATTTTCTGACGTAGAACTGTCATTACTCTCGATACTTTTCAAAGGATAGTATTTAAACGTGCATCAAAAAAGTCTAACCTAAACTAACCAAAATACTGACTTAGCGACAAAATTACTGATTTCGTCACCTAATAAATACTTTGCTGCTCAACTTAGTATTTTTAGGCGCTCAACTTATTATATTCCCTTTTCAAACAGTACAGTCTGAAGGTCTTCAAGTCGCGGGTGAATTTTTTGCGAGCGCACTTTTGAACAAGTGTGCCCCATCGTAGACCACATCGCTGCTTAACGTCAGGCAGGATGGTGGTCAAACGCTTGTTCAAAGTGATTAAAAAAAAGTTTGACAGTAATGACAGTTCTTAGCCCGAAAATCTGTCAGAAAAACGTCAAAGAAAATTCCCCATTGATTCGGTTGAAAAAATGCTTAGTCAAGTATTTAAAATAAGATCAATAGGTTAGTTTGTATTAAATTAAGTTTACATTTTTTGTGTTTTTCTAGAGTATGTACACACATCAAAAGTGTCTAGGGATCAAGAACATTTTTAGCTCTAAATAACAATAATAATAATAAAAAAATGTATTTTATTTAAATCAAATCTAATCTTCTGGATTGGTCTCCTACCTAATTCCCCATGCCTGTATTTACTTATCACCACATTTTGAATAAATTATGAATGAATTCAGTTTTTGTAAAATATATTCTTGATTGCAATCTTCTAAAATGTACTTGATCTCTAGACACTTTTGATGTGTGTAAGTGTAGTCTGCAATGTTTTGTGCTCCTGTGTACACATATTATGGAATATGATGCAGCTTATTGATTAACAATATCTATACATTCAGTGATGTAATAATTGTATTCCGTTTTGTGTGCCAAATAAATTAATTATTTTATTTAATATTCATTTATTTCAATTTATCTGTTAAGCTCCTGAAATTTTTAAATTAGGTTACCTGGAAGACATCGCTATGAGCGATGAGGTCGCCTTTTGCAATTTTTCCATTGTATTTTTTTTACATTCGTAATGTACAGTGTGCAATAAAGAGTATATTCATTCATTCATTTATTTATAGGCACTCTTCGCTCAACGTTCCCAACGTTTGGTATAATCAATAGATGCAATTGCGGACTTCAATTTGACTGAATTGCAGCCTACCTCAATCTTATTAGTCAATGTAATTTTTATGTCAACTCTCAGTGTGGGACCTTTTTTATGGTTTTAGTCATAATTACAAATGTATTTACTTATGTACTTATATTATTTTTTTCTATAATAATTTTACGTGTATTAGTAGGACACTTTTTGCAAATGGGACATGTACCTGATTTATTATATTACTAGCTGTACCGCGCGGTGTTACTCGCGCCTTTTTTCCGTTCCTGTGGGAATTCCGCAGTAAAATATAGCCTATGTTACTTGGGAATAACGTAGCTTTCGAGTGCTGAAAGAATTTTACAAAAACGGTTCAGTAGTTTTTGAACCTATTCATTACAAACAAACAAACAAAGGTTTCCTCTTTATAATATTAGTGTAGATGTAATTTTACGGCGATGGGCTCACCCCCTGTATCGTTGCATTGGGCTCGATGAACTTTGGGTGAGAGTGCTTTTGCCTAAACCTGCTTTGGGATTAAATGCCGTGACAGAGTATTATTTTTTTCTCTTTATTATAAAGACACTAAGGGCCTACTAATAAGGCAGAAAATTGCTATTTCCAAGATACACAAAGCTCAACTTAACTTGTCAGTTGTATGTCAAATACGGAATAACCAGTTCAAGTAGACCTGTAATAACCGTTTGTATAAGTGACAACGCGTTCATTGCTAAGGGGGTTAA
>SJJU01005365.1:0-17005 GCA_012932125.1 Conopomorpha cramerella
TTAAGTTTAAGAAAAAACCTGTACCAGGGGGAACCTGCTCTTTCGGGTTCAAACTAGACATGCTTATACATCCGTAGATAACATGTGCATGTAAATTATGGAATACTAGCTTTTCGTGGAATTAGAGAGGCTGGTGATGATGATGATGACTTATGTTAAGCACAAAATTATAGAACTTTTCTGTACGGATACAAGATTTTAATCTTGGGCTTAAGTTATTTCTTCATAAAAGCGATACTATCACATTAACCACGAAGCGAGTCTAAAGTAAGGCAGAAACAATTTAAACTGAACTTCGCTATTTTAGAGAGCTCAAGTAAAACAGCTTAAGGCAACTTTCCAATATTACAGGTCAGGTTATTTGGTCCTGCACAAAGCAGTAAAAATGCAATAACATTAGCAACAATGTAGCCCGAGGAGAGACGGGCAAATACTTGGTTTTTTTATCAACTACCGTAAAAAAAGAGGGGTGTTTTTTTTCTTCGTGAAATGGGTCGTTGAGTGTTTTAAGACTCTGCTCAGTTTGTCTCAATGCTACGAACAATATGAATGCAAAAAGTTCACTGGGATGTTTGGATGTTTATAATTCTTTCACGCAAAAACTACTGGACGGTTTTCAATGAAACTTTCTAAAATATAGTTATTGTTGTAACATTTATGAGGCCTAAAAGGATATAGATATTGAAAGCTGAAATTTATAAAACAATAACAAGGGAAAGATATTTACTGACTTATTTAATTTTATTAGTGTAGGTACTGAACCAGGAGCCAATTTTCAAAACTTGATCAATACGATTATGGCCTATTCGCCTCTGTAACTTGTCATTGAATTGAAAGCGCAATGCTTCTCATAATATCACTGTAATATTTTGTTTTTATCATCATATATAAAAAAAGGTATGTGAAGGAAACAAATTAAAACTTTTTAAAATTTATTTTTATGAATTTGGAGAGGTGTTGAGAGGTATGAGGCCTTGTTTTAAGGTTGCTATGGGACTTACCTATAAGTTTGAAACCTTGTTGTACCTATCTATGTACTTAATTCCTAATTTTAATTTATGAAGTACTAGCTGACCCAGCACACGTTGTTTTGCCAATTATTAACACATTGGCGGACAGTAAAATAGACGCAATAGATTTTTTATTATTATGACGCCTATAGCCGTCACTCTCCGGAAAAGAGTTACCAGTGTTTCCCTGCTATTATATGTATTTATTATACATGTAAACCTTTCTCTGAAATGACTACCTTTTTAACCAACTAAAGTACTAAGCATACGTAGGGATAGAAAGTGGAAAGCGACTTTTTATACTATGTGTTAAAGTATTCTTCAATGTCTGATTTCCGTAACACGAGTGCTTTAACAAGATGAAAGCAATGTATGAGTGTTGTTGTGAAATATTACGTAATTTAAAAGATCAGAGACATTTTCCACTTCTCTGAATCCTTGTTAGATACCAGAAGAGTTTGTCAATGTCAGTCACAATTAAGTAGGGTAATAGTGGTCTAAGCTCTATACAACCTATTAAGATTATGTTCAGTACATTTTATGGCTGGCCGTAATGCGTTTTGGACGATCCCGACCGTCGTTTCCCGTAAGGGACAAAATTAACCTACGAAAAATGTCGCCATTTCACAAGGAACGTGTACGCAATTGCAACGGGATATTAAAATTCTTCAATTTGAACCGTGGGCATTTGCGTAGCAAGTGCCTCTGCCTACCCCAGCTTGGAATTAAAAGGCGTGAAGTGTATTTTGTTTTTAAGAAAAAAGTGTACTCCGCTTTGTTATTAAAGGGCGTGAAGTGTATTTTTTAAATTAATTTGTTATCAATCCTTCAATATATTTTTTATGTTTGTTACCTCAAAACTTGTGACTGGGTGGACCGGTTTGGATGATTCTTTTGCTTATTTGAAAGCTGGTGATACCCGTTTGGTCTTATTTAAATTTGGTTCAGCACTGGTTGAAATGGGTATTTTAAAAACGTTATATTTTATGACCAGACCAGTTAACAAATGAACGACTTACTCCATTTGCAATTAAAAAGTTTTAGTTTCGTGTCTGACTGCACTGTAATATTAGGTCTCTCCATAATTCTTTCAGAAACCCTGTCACATACCGATAAAGTTACGTAATTCAGTTTTTTTTCATGTTTCATCTTTTTGATGAGACGGTGCTGTAGAGGAAGATAACAAATTGAACACTCATGCAATATTATCAATCAAGCAGTTGCTTATAGAATCGATACCATTAACCAAGACATTTGTGGAATCACGGGGCATTATATACAATGATAGCAAACATTATCCTTGCACTAAATTCCTATAACAGTTCTATTGCGATCGGACTACAATTGTCATAGGCGACTTAGCAGCAAGTTGTTTCACGGCCGATGTACGGTTATAATAAAACTGGAGTGTTCACGTCGACCCCGGATAGCGGCGAGACCCCGGTAAATTAGTTATGCCGCCTCTGTGAAACGCGCACACAAAGAGATCGTTTCGTTTCAATTGCTTTTTAACTGAAGCCGCGGTAGTCAGTGCGGTGGCGAAGTTGCAGCACGTTTGAACCTCAATCGTTCATTTCGTTTGAATTGCGTTTCGTTTATGAAAAGGTCCGGCCGTTTTTGTTTTGTTACGTTTTTGTTTTTTTTGTAATAGGTTCACTTGGTGGCGTGTGATATTAGTGAAAAACCTATATTTAAATGAGAGATATCTGTGATACGAACGCTTCTAACTTATAGACTGTGTTAACCTTCTTGGGGCACACATCCTCTCTGTCGATATGACCATACAGCTTCTATTATGACAGTGTTAAAGTATGTAAATTGTCTTCATCAGCCACATGATGTCCGCCACTGGAACAGGGCCTCCTCTTTTTTCGTGGCGATTATTGGCATTTGCTCAAAAAAGTTGGGATAATCGCCACACTTGGAAGGCGCGTTGGCGATCGCAGTGGTGTTGTGGTTTAACTTACAGAGAGCGCTGCTGCCCGTCCACTGGAGAGTTCCCTCCGTCGCTTCTTACGACCCCCCCCCCCCGACGGGAAAAGTTAGGCTGGCGTGATGACACTATATGTACTCTTTTCGCCGTCACTTGCATCCCAGAGGGTTGTATAGAGATTACAGATCTCCATTTATCACATCCCTGATTATACTTTTCGCTTCATCCATATTCCATACAATACGTAGCATATTGCCTACTTTATGAAATCCCGGGCTTGTTATCGCACCATTCCTTTTAATTAATATAAATGTGTTGTTCTCTGCTATAGGGTATAGAGACGATATTTTCACCGCTTAAATTTCAATTTCATCGCATGAATATGTATGTCGTTTTGAAACCAAATAAACAACACCAAAACCAAAATAAATATTTTTTTGAATTTGGTTAAGAAAGTAAATCGACAAAAAAACTTTTTACTTTTCAAAAAACTTTACTTTTTGTTTAATGAAATTGACCTAATTATATAAAGTGTTGCATTACTTCTTGACAAAAGTAAAATAGCGCGGAAGCGGAACTCCAGAGACAATCTATGTGGCACACCGCACCCTAATGAGACAAATAACTTACAGTTTCTCCCCCAAATACCAACTTGTACACAAAAAATATGAAGCCATAAAAAGCTTTTATACTAATTGAGAAAATAAAAATGAGGTCGCTTATCATAGAGTGTCTTTCGATAGATATCATGAATTACTAGTTACAGTTTGTGGGTTCACTCGAGCTTTTAAAATACACCATTTAACAGACTTAAAAAAAGGAAGAGGACAATTTTACCTGACCGTTAAAAAAAACAATACTTTATTAGCTAACTCAGTAAATGTATATATATATATCTACGGGATACGGGATAGGTAGAGGCACTTGCTAAAGCAAATGCCCACGGTTCACCAAGCGTATTTAATCCAACGTGACAGGGGGTGAGCCCGTTATAGGGTTCACAAACCTTATGGTGTGCGGGTTTCATCACGATGTTGTCCTTCATCGTACAAGCGTTGCGTTGCGTAGGCTCTGAAAAAGAGTCCCCTTGGTACACGTCCAGTAACCGGACTCGAACCCGCGACCTCAGCAAAAATAGTTTTCCAATATACATTATTAACAGTGTTTCTCTACTACAATATGCAAGTATTACAAATACACTTCGTCTAAAATCAATTAACGAAAACCTCATCGAAATCCGCGCAGTTTTCAAGATCTAAACATAAATAGGAATAAACATAGACAGACAGCGAGAGACAACTTTGTTTTATATTACGTATTGATTGATGAAATCCCTTCCCGTCCCGCTGCTCCAATTCCATTCGTTCCCTCAACAAAGTCACGCTAATGCAACCTACATGTAAAACGTCCCTTTCAATTTGATGCATAAATAATGACATATTTAGAACACGCATGTTGACTTACGTATATACAAGTACTGCATATAGAGGCAGTAACCTGGAAGGAATCGATTTTGGAGATAATATCGCCTTTTGTAATGCATTGTGTAAGAGTATCTTTTAGATCTCACAAAGCGTCTGTGGTCTTTTGGTCGGGTACAACTTGCAATCGAGAGGTTGCGGGTTCAAGATCGACCGCACTGAAAGTGTACCCATATACTATATTTATATATATTCAACGCAGAGCGCATAAGGTGAAGGAAAATGACACAAGGTGTGTGAATTCTATAACGACGCGGAAATTGCTCACCCACTATCATGAGGGAAATGCCTCTGCCTACACCGATTTGGGATTAAATGGTGTGCAGTTAATTCATTTTTATTTGTCTAATAGGTAAATAATAAAGAGTTAAAACATTCATATTGGCATAAACGCTCATACTAAGTTTCGTAATACTTTCCTTTCGGAACAAATCTTGTTCCGCATTATGTCATATCCATCCGTAGAACTTTTTTATTAGTAAGAAGGTAAGTACTAACATAAGTCGTAACAAAAGGAGGTCAAGATTCGACTGACAATGTGACACAAGCAGTTTTGTAATAATACACATTAGGCATTAGAATACATGTGTCACCACCCCAGCCCAACTTTTCCTGTCTTGGCGGTTGCAAGAGGCGACCGCGGGAACTCTCCAGAGGACGGGCAGCAGCGCTCTCTGTGAGTTAAATCACAAAACTACTTCGATCGCTAACCAGCCTGCCACGCGTGACGATTATTGGCATTTCCCCCCCAAATGAGGGAAATCATTGGAGGAGGCCCTCGTTCAACAGGAGACGTTATGGGGCTGATGATGGTGATGATACAGAGCATTTTACATCTATATCAGTATACTTCTATATACCTCTTTTGGCTCGTTAATTTAAAGCTTGTACCCAAGTGATGTACCAATGAATATTCAAATTATACTTTGTGTAACGATACAATTGTAAAGAAAAATTGCATTGTACGTCAAGTTGCGGAAACGCCCTACATCATCGGCGTCGTATGAGCATTGTGTTGCTTACACTAAGTTTTGTCTTTTGCAAAAAATATGTCAAGTCAGAAGAAAAGCGAGAAGCCGAAAACAAATCACAGGTGGCGTTGGAGAGGCATATGTCCAGCAGTGTACGTATTTAGGCTGATGATGATGACGTCAAATAAAATGATTTAACACAACAAAATACTTTACGGCCTTACATTGCATTACATAATAATCATGGACTAACTATATCGATGATATACTAAGCTCAACTTGTCCGTTGTACCTATTTCAAATACTGAAGAATTATGAAATTTACAAAATGTTTATAACGAGTTTCAGTAGACCAGTACACTCCTTTGTGTCAGTGACAGCGCGTTTATAGTTAAGGCGGTTAGTAAATACAACATTGTATAACTTTTATTATTTGTAAGCGGTAAGTCTTGGACAAGCTGTGTTACGTCACCAAAGCTTTCCAGTTGTGAATATTCACGGGTCCGTAGTCCGTATAGTTTTGTCCCCGTTCGAAAGTTCCAGTCACGGCATCTGTCGGCGCCACTTCCTTCCCACGGTAGGTATCTCTAGAAATGTAACCTCGTTTCACAAGAGCGCTTGTTTGATCTGCGTTCAGCTATGGAAAATTCCAGAAACTCGGTAGTTTGTGTGTACTGAACGACGAATCGCAGGGAATACGAATAAGTTGGGATGCACCAAGTTAGCGGCGAGATTGCGACGTGAAGTGTGTTTAAGTGTTTTTTTTCTTTCTTTTCTTTTCAGTGTTTAGGTAGGTAATTACTTTTTTTTCATCGAGTATAAAAAGGAATAGGTTTTAACTCGCCTGTATGGTTTCAGTTGTTGGGTCGTTAGGCATACATTAGACGCTCATGCAAGCGTCATTCAATTCCATCAGTCATGATTTATGGAATGACTACTAATACTAATTCAAACATCATTCACTATATTAGACGATAGGAAATCCGTCATTCACAATCATGACTGTGGTAAAACTGAGATCAAAACGTATCGTCTAATGTCTACCTTACGCGATTATTCTGTCAATGGGGAATTGTATTTGACGTTTTTTCATACTTTCCAAACAAAGTTTGACAGTAATGACAGTTTCCGCCCGAAAATCTGTCAGAAAAAAATCCCCATTATTTGCTAGTTTGTCCTTAGCCGTGTGGTGGCGGCGAATAGAATACATGTGTCACCACCTTAGTCCAACTTTTCACGGTGTCGTAAGAGGCGATCGAGGGAACCCTCCAGAGGACGGGCACCAGCGCTCTCTGTGAGTTACACCACAAAATCAATACGATCGGCAACCCGCCTGCCAAGCGTGGCGGTTATTGGCATTTCCATCCAAATGATCAAGGAAATCATTGGTGGAGGCCTTCGTCCAGGAGTGGCCGTCATGTGGCTGTGATGATTATGATTTTATTTTTCGATGTATTTTTCGTAATGTAAATAGGTATCATAAAAATAATTTGAATACTTTTACAAAAAGAAATAAGTACTGTTTAGTTTTCTGTTGTAAGCCTTTTTTTCATTGTTGGTATGTCTGACATTACATATAGATATGTTTTTTTTACCTAACACTGTCAATGCACTATTATCAACTTCCTCTTTTGCTGTCTACACCAACTGTGCCTTGAAAACAAAAAATTGAAACAGCCAGGTTTCAAAGAAAATAGACATAGAGTTGCTACTCAATACTTGATATTTGTGACTTCACCCAGTAACCTGAAAGCAAAATCAATTATATCAAAAGTTTAAAACGGGTATTATAGCGCGAAAATTAACCAAAGATAAGCATCATCAGCTATCTTCATTGTTTGCCCGACGTTTCGACACAGTTACATGTGTCGTGGTCGCGAGCTGACTCAATGACTTGAAATGCTTATATTTGGTTAATTTTCGCGCTATAATACCGGTTTTAAACGTTTAATATAAAGTCAGTGCGCGTTTCCTTAAAGAATCAATTTGCTTCATAATCTCGTATCTCGCTCGGAAAGGCGGTATTCTCGTATACTATGGTATTTAGTACTTTATAGCGAGTTATGTCAAAATATTTGTGTGTCAAAGAGAAATTTCCTTACGGTATTTACTTCATGCCGCTCTTGGTATTCGATTTGAGAGATGTGGAATTTATAAGGTCGAAACACACGGGTTCGGCGTTTCTAGTGAAAAGTCCCTGATGTTTAGTTCTTAATTAATGTGATTTATGATATTTAAGATCGTTGGGTGAGGATGCTGTCTGTTTGTGTGATCAAAAAAAAATGGAGAAACTATTATTTTTTCGCACGTTTTTTAAATAAAAACTTCCTAATTAAATACATGTAAGTCATCCTAAGTTATACCAACTAAAACATATAAAAAAAAATACACTTCACGCCTTTTAATCCCAAAGAGGGTTAGGCAGAGGCACTTGCTAAATCAAATGCCCACGGTTCACCAAGTGTATTTAACCCAACGTGATAGGTGGTGAGCCCATCGCCGTTATAGAGTTCACACATCTTGTGGTGTGCGGGTTTCATCACGATGTTGTCCTTCACCGTACAAGCGTTGCGTTGCGTACATAGGCTCTGAAAAAGAGTCCCATTGGTACACGTCCAATAGCCGGACTCGAACCCGCGACCTCACGTTTACAAGTCAAGTATCCGACCAACTGGACCACAGACGCTCTCAAAAACATATTAAGTAACACAAAATCTTGACGAAATTCAGATTTGACGAACGTACAGTAAAAAAATCCGGGTTTGAATTATAGTTATTTTTTAGAACACGTGGCTTAGAAAGGAACTGGCGTGTGGAAGTACATAAGTGATTACTGAAATTAATTGTCATTATAATATTTGCCTAGGGACGAACTGATGTGAAATAATAAAAATGAAATACTATGTTACGTATAACCACTATTAGATTCAACCAGTGATGTTGACTACGACGGAAAAAGCATACATATTAGGTGTCTGCTCACTCGTGACTTGAAGCCGCCCAGACCACAGGAAACACAGACTCCATTACTTCCTTCCACACAGATAGCATTAAATACGTACTGGAAACGTACGTTTACATTCAGGAATGTTTATATAATCCTTGTCCGCCTAGGGCATTTGTAAGACGTGTTCATGAAAACGTAATTTCCTTGAGATTTGTCAAATAAGGAAAACTTCAAAATGTACGTAAATAGACAGCACAGCACTTAATATTACGTTTGAAAATAGGATTAGAACAGGCGTTACTATAGAATTGAACTACTTTTATTTACCTATAAATTCTACCCAAAATTTATAAAATACTCAGTGTTTTGTCCTTTTCTACCACTTGAATTCTTCTTCATCATGTGCAAGGCGCAAATCAGTAAGCAATTTACACAATATAGATTTTTTTTATTAACAACATGGTTTAAAATTAAATTAGTGTAAAAAAAGCACATTGAACACGTTTGACTTAAATCTTCTAGAAACAACCCCGATAAAGCCACTTAAAACAATAAAAGGAAATAATGTAAGGAGTAATAGCAGGGCTGCGATCCTTGTTCATAAATTTAAACCAATTATACCGTGTGAATTTTCACACCTGGTCACTTAACCCCAAACTACAAAGTATCGCGGCACGTGTAGGCCGGATTTATTATATATATATAATTATGTATATTCGTACGCAATTGTGTTAACTATATGTTGGTAAAAAGGTGAAGTATTGATTTCCAGAGAGAGTTTCTTGTCATCTCGCTTCCTCATGACAAAGCTATTTTCTAATTTGAAGAACCTTTGTGCTTTGGAAGTTAAAGTCATGACTAATTGTAATGACAGTTACGAAGGGATGAAGGTCTATGATTAAAATTATAAAATACCCACTTCTTAAGTATTATTCCCGTTCGCGTGGAAATTTCGGGAATCCCTTTCTTAGTGCACCTCAAGGGTACCTAAGCTAATTTCCAAATTTTAAGTGCCTAAGTATAGCCGTTTGGGCTGTGCGTTGATATGTCAGTCAGTCAGCATTTCCTTTTATATATTTAGATTAATTTCTGTATAACCAAATAAAAATTACTTCATACTTTGTTCTATGTTTTATTTATGCTTACGTTTTAGTTTTCATATTTTATTATAAATATTTTTTTTACTTTTGTCTACGATCGCGTAGTTGCGTAGCACGTAGCAATGACTACGAATTATCGTAGTCACACATTTGTCGGAAATCGGCCACGATTACACTGAAACAGATTTTTTAATTTTGAAGACAAATTTCCAGTTCCAATTCACACAATGTTGTACTCTGCTCCAATCATCTTAGAGTATATTCTACGGACGAGCGGAAAGCGACTTTGTTTCATACTATGTAATGATATAACTAATTTAGGTAAAGGGATGAATGTAAAAAGGTTCCATCTCTACAATTTATTGAAGTTTTTGTAAATGGTAGTTTGCTCTAACGTAAGTTTATATGCTCCGCTTATGATTGGCTTAATTTATATTAATTCTGCATCATTTACTCAACTTATAAAAGAGCAATTGTAGCCTACTTGCAATTGCAATATTGTAGGAATCGAAATAAAAGACTCCCATTTATTCATCTAGTATACAGGACCAGTATAGGAAAGTCTGAAATTATAAGACATACGAAGATCTATTCTTATGAACCATGCCATCGATTTTAATAACAAGAACAACTACATAATCACACTTTACAAAAAGTTCCAATATTGTATTAAAAAAAACCGAGGTCACTTCGAGCATATACTAAAATAAATGTAAGTATGTAAAAATAATGCAATTGTTAATTTTAGACATCATGTTCCATAGAATCATTTCGATGGTCCCGATTAAGAAAGTCGGATATACAAAGCAGAACATGTTCAGGAGAGAAGATAGTTTTGGATATTTAAACTAAACTACTTGTGGTACATACTTCAAATGTACAGCATAACCTTTGGTACCTTTACGTGATGTAATATACGTATAAGTTTATAGATCTTAATATCGCCAATCTAACGGTGTAGAAAAGTACACTATCACATACTCCTAAAATTGCACTACCGACATTTTTAATTGGGACCATCGATTTACCTGGTTAAGACCTACAGAAAAGATCTCTAAAAATAGTGTGAAACGCCATTTTAGTTGTTACTAAATTCGATGACATGGTTCCTAAGAACAATCATTTTTGTAGCTTCACACTTTCCCATATGATGTGAAATGTGTTTAATTAATCGTTATAAGTGCTTTTACATAAAAACATACAGTAGCATAACACAAAGCTTGTTGAAGGTAATTTATAATTAAAAACAAAAGTAAACGTTCCCTGCTCGAATTACTATCTTTTACTGGGCTGAAGAACCAGGAAAATACTGACCGTTCTTAATGTTGCACTCTGTGTGTGAATAGAGTGTAGATATGACAGGAGCACTGACAGGTATCCGTCAAAACATCAAAGCATCGATACACATGGGAGTATTATGGTTAAGATAAATCTCACGATTACTGAAAACTTTTCAATAGTCTTGAAAAAAAAGAACTTACATGCTCTATTATTTGCCTATAAGCGTACTATCAATACATAGCATAAAACAAACTCGCCTCCCGCTGTCTGTATGCACATTTATATCTTTAAGACTACGCAACAAATGTTGATGCGGTTATCTTCAGTATGCAGTGATTTTTTAGAAAGGTTTATATGTATAATAGCAGATTAACACTGTTATCTAAAATATAAAATTTCACAATGTTAGTTACCATACTCTTCCGAAACGGCTTTATAGATTTATTTTATATATGCGTGTTCAGTAGGTTTGAGCATCGGCTACTATCTATTTTTTATGCAACTAACAGTTGTATTTCTCCCAATACATGGGATACAAAGGCAACTTAAAAAAAAATAAAAGTAAATATATCTCGTTGTCTGATTTCCATAACACAAGTGCATTAGCTACTTAACATGGGATGAAGGTAATTGTAATAATATTTATTATTATTTAACTTATTATTCAAAAACAAATGTTTGCCGGGACAGCTAGTAATCTATATTGGCAAAACAACGCTGACCGGGTCAGCTAGTTCAGTATATTATATTTAAAAGCCTACGTACGCTTCGCAATGCTCTCACGGTAATGGATCGCGATGAAATCATTGGCTTCAATACGCTTGGTAAACTGTAATCGGATTTTAAATTTGGACTACTTTCATAGTGCGAACCGCGAATATGTGGAATGACTTGCCGGAGTCTGTGTTTACTGCGCAGTACAGTCTGAAGGTCTTCAAGTCACGGGTTAATAGGTACGAGTACCTAATGAACAATAGACCTCCATCGTAGACCACATCGCTACTTAACATCAGGCAGGATGCTGGTCAAACGCTTGTTCACTGTGTTTAAAAAAATAATATAAAAGGCATCAGTCTTTTTTTCAGAACCTATGTATGTACGAGGTATGTACTTACAGTGAGGAAAAAAATTGTGATGAAATTGGCATAATTCCAAAAGGTTTGTGAACCCTATTACAACGATACGAACGTTGATTTTAGTTCGCTTGGTGCCGAGTGTAACTCGCGGTGTTACCCACGTTTTATACCGTTCCCATGGGAATTTGAGGATAAAGCTGCAATGTTTTAATTTTCATTATGTTTTTTTTATTTGGCACACCCATCGTCTTTTCCATTACTGATGGATGCTTGGTAGAAAATGCTTTAGCATTAAGTCCGCTACGTGTACTTTTTTGTGCATTGGAGTACTTAAATAAATTAATAGCCTATGAATTATCGAAATCGCATCGGTAGTTTTTCGAGTTAATTCGGAAAAACATCCAAAAATACAATATTTCTTCTCAATAATCATAATTATAATAGTCTAAGTTACATTTTTATATACCAACCTTACAAAATCATCTTGCTGACCGTACCAGCTCAGGCTCTGAAACAAAAACATTACTTAAAAGTCACATTAACCGATACTTGATGTTTACCTTAAACAGTAATTTATTACTAAACAAAACACTTTAATGTTAATTATCCCTGAAAACAACAGCGTAATTAAAAAGTTTTGTTTTTATTTTCTTTAATTAAAAAATATGTCTGTGGCACGAAAGTAGGTCAAATCTGCTAAGCTTTTTAAGTAATTAATTTTAGGGCGGATCTTGTTTAGTGGGCGGTAATACTCTTTTGTGATTTTATTCTAAAGCTCTTAAAATCTAGTATGTTTCTAAGAATTGTATCTTTGTTTTAGTGATTTGTTTAAGTTAATAGCTGAAAAAAAAAACAAGTTTAGTAAGTTGTTTTTGACGAACAGAATTTTTATGGGACATATTTTTTGTTGAGAGCGTCTGTGTTCCAGTTGTTCGGATACTTGACATGCAATCGGGAGGTCGCGGGTTCGACTCTGGACGTCTAACATAGTGGCGCTTTTTCAGAGTTTTACGGTGAAGGACAACATCCCCAACCCACCCAGCGCCTATAATGGCAATGGGTCGTTGGGTTAAATACGCTTGATGAACCGTGTGTCAGAGCCTCTGCCTACCCCGCTTTTTTTGTATACATCTCTGAGGTTTTACTTATTTAATGAGACGGAAACAAAGTAACAACCTCTCATTTCAGGTAAGTTATAAATACTTATTGTATCCCTGAAACTCGATCTAATTAAATTCAATTTCAATGAAACTAACCGCCGGTTTTAAAGTATCCTCAATAGGATTCTGGGTTCAACTAGCAACTGCGGGCTGAGTAGAACACATAAGTTTCGTCTTTATGTGGGTTTAATTGAGCTCAGAGCACTTATTGGTACTTTCTTTATCCAATTAAGTACTTTAAGAAAGAAAAATTATATATTCACGCCGCAGACGACAAAAATAACAGCATAGGTACAAAACATACTACATAATTCCGGGAAAATGAAAATACAGATGGCTCAGCAAGTTGCCACGGCTTATGCCTCGACCCTGATCGCCAGCCAGTACGCGGGGTGTGATGCACGAGGAGTCCAGCAGTGCCAGGATCAGACACAATAAAGTGTAAGTACTGTCTCATCGAATTGCTTACAGGTTGTAAGTTGTAGATTCGAGTACAGGTTGTGATTATGATTATCTTTGGTTAATTGTAGTACCCTCATATATACATACGGTTTTAACATTTGAAACATACACACACTTCACACCTATTACAATTACACGTCCAGTAGCCGGACTCGAACCTGCGACCTCCCAGATCACAAGTCAAGTATCCGACCAACTGGGTCACAGACGCTCTTAAGTAATTCAGTAATTTCTATATTTGTAGATATTTGCGGTACAATGGAGCTAAAAAAAGAAATGCTGGGGATTCTACCAGTCACCAACCACATTATATTTTAAAAAAGAAATCGGGTTTTAATATTCAGGCCCATTCAAATTGTATCATTGACTGTACCAAATTCACAAAATACTTTTGTTTCACGGTAATAATATCTTTTATACATCCTGTAAAACACAGGATATGTTACTGTTGTTATTATGTATAGAAAACGGGATAATATACTATACATATGGTAATTCGGGTACAGAACGGAGCATCTGTAGTCTGCGGTTTGTTTACACATGAATATTAAAACGTGTTTGAACGTTGTGAACTTGACTCCGCAAGAAGAATTTCATTATTTACTAACAAAGTTTCGGCCCAATACACCTAAACAGTACTCGTATACGTTGAGCTTTTAGCACGTAAAAATACTTCATTATGCAAGCTCAAGTAAAACTGGTCGTCAGTCAAATTGTACGGAGTGCCGTGTAAGACAAGACGAGTGAAGTATAATTTTTGACACCGATTTTAGATCGTAATACGACGGGTTAGAGTTGAATATGCGTTGTCAAGAGGGAACTTTATGAATGAAAAATATCTCAAGGTTGAATTATGATATGCACAGACTATTTATTTTCATTAAAGGTCTAAGAAGAGATTTTTTCATTCAATTTATAAGGAAAATCTATTTTTTTGTCATTAATTAGACTAAATACATTAATTTTAAGCTTACAATAAGGTTGCACAGAGAGCACACTCCTTGGTGCGTTCCTCTGCAGAGCCGTTCTAGACGCCGTAAGAGCCGCGCTCCGTCACTCACAGCTTTATGCTCTGGAGCTAAGGAACGCTGGAATACTGACCCTCTCACTTCCTCGTACGGCCTGACCACTCCGCCATCTAGCGGCGGCGGCTCCACAAGGCCATGGAGGATAGCTACAGCGGGTGCTCTGTGACATCCCTGATCACATTTCCCGCCAGCCTTCACTATCAGTTGCGTCACGTGACGCACCCTGGCCGCTTTTCCGCGATCTAGCCTAGAGCATCGCCGCAAAGTTGCGAGCCTATCTGTCTTCTATCGGGTGCATTTCGGAGAGTGTGCTACCGAGTTGCATAACCTAATACCCCCATCGCGTTTTTACAATAGGACAACCAGGAGAACGGCAAAACGTCATCCATACCAGGTGGATTTGCCATTTACGCGAACCAAACGGTTTGCATCTACTTTCATAGTGCGAACCGCCAGGATGTGGAACGACTTGCCGGAGTCTGTGTTTCCTGCGCAGTATAGTTTGAAGGTCTTCAAGTCGCGGGTGAATAGGTACCTACTGAACAAGTGTGCTCCATGGTAGACCACATCGCTGCTTAACATCAGGCAGGATGGTGGTCAAATGCTTGTTCATAGTGATAAAAAAAAAGACGCAGACTATGAAACTAAAAGTTGGTCGGATTGGTGACTACCTTAGACCAAACACAACTAGACTTGCAAGCCGCGAAGCACTTTAAATTTTTTTTTCACACGAATGCTGTCTATCTATACAGTTTATTCATTTTTGTTACAATGAAAATCTCGAAGAGCTCTGATGCTTGTAGCAATTTTTTTTTACACGGGCGAATCCTCATAAACACCCCGCCGCCATGGGGACAGCGAACGGGGTAGTGTCGGACTCTTACCGACTAAACCCCCACTCGTCTCGGATAGTCCTAAGATATTATGTGCACACATTCACGTACCAAATGATCCTTAAAGCACTGAATATGGAAAGCTAGATTATGTCCTAACTGGATTGTAATCGTAGCCATAGTTGCTCAAACTACATACATTTCTAATCTCCAATAATTCGATCTTCCATTAAAAAAAAACAAACAAGTTAATGAGCGATTTCAAAAACCGTAAATTGTTATTCCCACCACACCACCAGGGTCAAAATGTGCACAAAATATCTCTACAATGTTTTAATAAGTGATTAGCTACCTGTTGGCTACTGTGGTTGAGTCAAAAGAGTATTGGGAATTTTCGCATGCTTGGCTCCAATTTTAAGTTAAACATTCGCAATTTATTCTGAGCTACCAATACATAGTACATTTAAGTACTCACAGTTCAGTTTTCTCTGGTCACGTTCAGATAGTTTAAGCACGAAGTAGTGCAGTCATGCAATCATCACATTCTTTAATAATTCTCCAATCATCGATAAGCAAAAATATAACGTGAACCTGATATTCGGTGGTTCTGTCTCAGGGATAGAGGTCACAGTAAAACTGTTCTTATTAGAGTTCCGTTGTGGAATAGTTTTGTATGAATCCTTCAGTAATATAATAGGATAACTTAGGATGGCTTTTTCTTTGACGAGAATTACTACTTTTTGTCTGAGACTTGTTCCACGTAGGTTTCAAATTTGTATTAGTTGCTTTAGTAATAACTCTTACATAGCTATTTGATTATTAATTAGGTAGGTATATTTTTTAAGGAAACGCGCACTGATATAATATTAAAAGTTTAAAACGGATATTATAGCGCGAAGATTAACCAAAGATAAGCATTCAGCTTATCTTCGTTGTTTGCCCGACGATTCGACACAGTTACATGTGTCGTGGTCGCGAGCTGAATCCTTATCTTTAGTTAATCTTCGCGCTATAATACCTACCCGTTTTAAACTTTTAATATTTATTACCTGACCCGGCAAACGATGTTTAGCCAATATACATGAATTATACATATGATGCAACCTTCCTCGAGAATTACTCTATGTATAAAAGAACCCCGCATCAAAATCAGATGCGTACCTACTTAAAGATCTGAGCATACATAGGGACAGACAGCAGGAGGCGACTTTGTTTTATACTATGTATTGATTAATAGTCGGTAACTGGGAAATATAGAACAATTGGAATAAATATATCGCAGTTCCTCTGTTTTTAAGTAAATATGAATAGCATGTTGAAATTTGAAGTGGAAAGTCGAGAATTGAAAGAAATTATTTTGAGAACATAAAAAAGTTACAAAAAGTGATGCATTGTTCACGGAACCCTTGATTGACTCAGACACAAAACACTTTCCCAGTATTAGTATCCTAAATTATGCATAACCCGTCGATGCGCCTGTCACATTTCGGGATTCCTTTCCCACAAATTTAGAACGGTCCATTTGGCCGTAATTGTTGAAGTCTCAGGCGAACCCTTTCATTTGAAGATGGCCGTGCGGTGTGTTGCCTACTGATGTTGTTATATGTGCGTAATACCGCAGCAGTCATTTTAAATTTATTCATAAATAAAACCTATAACCTTTCGCCTAAATTATGGTCTCGAGTCACCTTTGTTGTTGGACCTTGTCCTTCTTGGAATTTGT
>SJJU01005366.1:0-26703 GCA_012932125.1 Conopomorpha cramerella
CATGTGTCCTGGTCACGAGTGGACTGAGCACCGCTGAGTGAGTAATAATTTCTGTGCGCGTTTCATTAAAAAAAATATCATACTACCTATTGTGTAACAATCACGCCATTTAGTCCCAAAAGGTAATACTCACAGAACGGTACTAAGTACTCCCTACCTACTACCCTCTACTTATATTTTCCATTGCTATTGCTATGGTTACGCCTAGCAAATTGTAATGGAAATGCACTAATAGAAATTGAGTCATTTTCGATCCTATTCGTTTTGAAATTAAAATATTTAAGGGGGAAAAAAATATTGTCTAAAATTTAGATAATAGATAATTTAGATTATCTTTTGAGCCCATAGGATCCAGGAGAGAAAAATATCTTTTGATCCCATGGGATCGAAACCATTATCCAAATTGCTAAAGGGGATAAAGTATACCTCTTTCTTCACAGTTATTGTGAATAGTAACTTGATACCAGATTCCCGGGTGTAACTTAAACCGGTATTACTATAATACGGTAATTTGGTACCACCTGTGTAGGTACTTATAACCAAAAACACCTCTATTTTCGCGAAATATGAATATATCGTCGTTCTGGCATCTAAATCTCTGAATCCATCCCAGACCAGAGACATAATGCTTTTCAAAATAGCTCTTATTACATCTTCTTTTTTATCAGATTCAAATAGGCAAGACATCACTGGCGTATGGTAAACGAGTGAATGGTGCTGAGTACGAGGGCCCCGCCACTGCCGCCGAGATATTGTGTAAGTACTTGTAGCAATTTAAAATTATTCTTCGGATAAAAGGCTGGCTTCTGTTCTTTGAATGACCTACCTACTTACTAGAAAAACGTGACATCCCCTGCTAATTGACCTCCTTTTTCGAAAGTATCACAATAATATTATTCTTCACTAGGTGTCTTGACAAACATTCGTTTTGCCTTAGAAGTTGCTTTTGTACCTCGTGTTTTGGAACAAATACGTCTTTTAAACCTTCCCAGGTCTTCCACATGTGGTTAAACCAGACCAAAAATAGCCAAATCGGTCCAGTCGTTCTCGAGTTTTAGCGAGACTAACGAACATCGATTCATTTTTATATATGTATAGATTACTAGCTTTCCACGGCTGCGGCTAGCGGCTTCGCCCGCGTGGACTTCGGTTATATTGCGGTATAAAGGACAACTATAAGAAAACTTATTATTCCTACGGAAAACACAAGTTTTCCTCGGGAATATCAATTTTTCCCGGGATAAAAAGTACCCTATTATTTAATGTTCGTTTTTACGGCCTGAAAGCGGAACAAACAAACAAACTCACTTTCCGATTTATAATATTAGTAAGGATTATTAAAAGTACCTAAAGTATCTTATCCAAAGATAAAAGAACTAAACAGGTTATCCCCATGATTTCACTAAAATTATTTATGTGTATCTACCAAAATTTTCTTTTCTGTAAATATTTCGTCTCAGCAACTTTTCATCCTTTCAACAGACAAGGCATCTGGCGGCAGCATGGACTGGGTGCGTGAGGCGCTAAGCACACAAATCGTGTATACCTATGAGCTTCGAGGCTACTACTTCCACTGGCCAGCATATCTCATCTACCAGCAGGGAGACGAAGTCACGCAGATGATGCTCGGTTTGGCCGATGAGGCCAGAAATTTGGGCTATTTTTAAATTGAAATAAAAAGAGGTGTTATTCAATTTTCTCATTTTTTTCTCGGATTTTGGATACCTATAGCTGAACTCGAGAAAAACATGAACCGTGCCTAATTAAATACCTTCCTACATTAAGATATTGAGTATTAAATGCGATTCGGGGTGTGAAAATGTGTTTCTCTGTTACTTAGAAGAAAAAAAAATATCTGCATAAGATAACACACCCATTTCACTATTTGGGTAAATTGAACAGGTGGAATTCTTCTAGCTAACAGATAAGAATACTGGTCAACAATGTGACTTCGAATAAAAGAAAAATGCGTCCATGGAGAAAAAAGTGGGTGGTCCCAAACAAGTAAATTAAAAACATCTCAATTACATGCATGGTGTTTTATTACACTGTACAATAAATATCGGCTTTATACAAAATATATAAGAGAAATTCCAAAAGATATTGTCACCACTTTAGCTTGTAAACTTCAGTGTAAAACTACGAGCTAACATACATACATACATATGTAAAAAATCGTAACATAGGTACATTATCGTAACCGCCATAACGGTCTGAGGCTGTTTCACCAGCATTTTCACGATTCATCCTGTAGTATCTATACTAAATAATAATAACCATAGTTCTTTAGTAGTAATGCCAAGAGGATTTTAAATAATTTAAGAGCAAACCTAAACCCTGGCAAATTAACAGTTCCCTTTTGACAGCTGTCACCCGCATATACACACATCAAAAGTGTCTGGAGATCAAGTACATTTTAGAAGATTGCAATCAAGAATATATTTTTCAAAAACTGAATTAATTCGTAATTTATTCAAAATGTGGTGATAAGTCATTGATACTGGCATCGGGAATTAGGTAGGAGACCAATCCTTAAGATTAGATTTGATTTAAACAAATTAGATTTTTTTAGAGCTAAAAATGTTCTTGATCCAATACACACATGTATTTTGGAGACTTTACAATCAATGTATGTATGCAGTGGACAGGTGTCAAAAGAGAATTGTTAAGATATGTCAGGCTTTAGTCTTGTGATAGTCAATCATTCACATCACAATACAAGCATAAATTGCCTAACATACATTCAAGAAAGAGAACAGGGAGCCGAGTCTCACATCACTCTTAGAATTGTATGGCTCTGGCATCGCAGCGTTGAACGATGTGCATTGCTGGTTTCTTTCTTCATCGTGATCTTTAATAGAAGATAGACACACATCGTTCGCCGCTGCGATGCCAGAGCGACGCGAATACGACAGTGTAGCAGACTTGCCCCTTCAGGTGTGTTCATCGAGAAATCGTATTGTATATTCAGCACTCACGTGCTAATAGATACTTGAAGCCTTGAGCACGGTCAGTCAAGAAAATTG
The DNA here is from genome assembly GCA_012932125.1 of Conopomorpha cramerella. Taxonomy (NCBI): domain Eukaryota; kingdom Metazoa; phylum Arthropoda; class Insecta; order Lepidoptera; family Gracillariidae; genus Conopomorpha; species Conopomorpha cramerella. Next base: position 3,027 of record SJJU01005366.1, read on the forward strand.
TCTATACAACTTTTAACAGACATTACTTCTTAAAACACATGGTGGGTCAAAATTTATAACGCAACAGTACCAAAAATAATAAAAATAAAATCTAGTTAGTTGATCCAAATTAATGTCAACCACAAGATTGATAGTCCAATTTCTGGGACGACAGATTTTGAAAGTGAGATAGAACTACAGAATTACATACCGAAAAGTATATTGTAAAATCTTACTCGAACTGTACATACACGTATATCAAGGATGAACCGTGAATACGCTGCCTAAGGAGTGCAATTCCGTGCATTGGGGCTAGCGACTGACTTTAGTCGACTGTGGCGACAAAAATATGCAGTAGTCTGTCGACGGCGGCATCCGTCCGTCATGCACCTCAGAAGTGGAATCAAACATTTTCATGGAGGCACCATTGACGCATTGGCCGCGCACAGCAGTAGTGCAATTCTCGTATTTTCGTCGATACTAAAAAAGTCTCAACTTAGTCCAAACTCTCTTGTTACTATCGTTCTCGAATTTCAATAGTACGTCAAACGGCTCGGAATCGTCAAAGCGTATTCTCGTAAACAATAAACTAAAATTACTCTTCTCAAACAAACGGTATTCTGGTAATTTTTGAACTCGACTAAACTCGAGCGTAAGCTAAAGCAAAACGTAATCGTGATCGAGCAAAAATACGAGAATTGCACTACAGGACGCTGCAAACTGTCGCATACGTCAATCGTAAACCGCAATACCCAGTTTAACACCTTAACAAAAGACGCATATAAAGTTACAGACTATACAATATTCGTATAATAATATTTTACATACATTATTGTAACATTAATAATGTTTTGAGCTGCCAAGTGCACCACCTAGCCGCGAATGAGTATAAAACAATCACAATGGACCGACTTTGTCGTTTGTCAATATTATATTGAAATAGCGAAGTCTTATTTTGATGACAGCGACAACTTCGCTACGATATTATAATAATAATGTAAAATAACATCAATAGAAACATCCCGCATGGATAGCAAAATTACATATAGGTACTTTTTTTTGTAACTAGTTGCAAACTGGGAAACAATTACCGGTTTGTAACTGGATGCATGACTTGTGCGCATATAACATACACTTAAATCTGTTCACTCGATTAAAAACACGACCACATAGCACACACATATTATAAGTGATGCAAACATGCGCGTATACAATCTATCAAGTACCAAATAGCAATATCAATTAGGATATTATAGCGCGGGTAACTGCTACGAAACTTTTATTAATAATTTATTTTCCATTACATAAATCAACGTAATTACTTATTATTATACTTTTGACAATAAAAAAACGGCAGTATCAGGTTTTTTTTTGGTAACACTGCGCGCGCGACGACGTCACACTTCTCATAACTAAGTAGCTTAAATATACCAGCTAGAATCAATAACGGTATACAAACTATATAAAAATGAATACACATAAAAAATTACTACATTTGTACTCAACATCTGCATAGCACGTTATATCTAGGTACACACGAATTCTCTTCTTTTTTTTTTGTAAATGCCACAAGAATGTTTCGGATTGCTTTGGTTGCATTGCTTTAACACTCAGACCAAATAAACGTTAGGAAATTTTGAATTTTGATACCGTAAATGAAGTCTACCTATAATTTTGTGTGCCCTCTTAAACAATTTGAGCTAGGTGGACCGCGGATAGACAAATCTACATACTTACAAAATAATAAACTATACGTAAAAAATATTAACAGAAATCCCCTTAAGATAATATTATGAGAAATGTGCACAGCATTATATTATGTATATACCTCTAGCACCCAATCGTGATTCGTTAGTAAGAGAAAAGTTACTTGGGTATTGTTCGGAAACACAGTTACACATTACTCGAAATAGGTACACAGTATGACTTTGTCTACAAAGCTAAGGTGAAGTCATTTAAGACTTTGGAATATATCTCAGAATCTAAAATAGGCTGTTACTTAATACAGAGAAACGCGAATGTAATATATAGGAGTACAATATGAGCCATACGTGTCATTTCTCATTAGTTCAGTCCTACTTAAACCCAATTAGTAAAAATTCATTTTTTCCTTCAATTTTTAAGAAATTATAAATAACTCTATGGATGTTTGCATAAATAATCAAGTATTATGGCTCAATAAAACAGTTGCTTTTATGTTTGTACTTCGACAGTCTAGACAACAACGTGTAAGGGATTCTTTTCAAATCAACATGTTATACAAACCATCGCGACATTCTGTTGTCATCGCAAATTGCTGTCACTAGAAGAACTCACGTTCTCATGCAAAAAAAGTACCAGTCCGTCTTTATTACTACAGCCGGGACCATATCATTTGTAGGTAGAATGACAGGGACAGCGCTAGACAAATGATATAGTGCTGTCACTCTCACACAACGTTAACAATATCCGCCGTATTCAAAGAACGTTAAACAGTCAGCTCGCTACTACGACACATGTCGAAACGTCGGGCAAATTACGAAGATAGGCTGAATGATTGTCTTAAGTTCGCGCCGGTTTAAACTATTAATATAAGTTAACAACTATATTAAAACTTTATGCCGAGTACCATGGCGAGAAATTAATCAACGATTTCTTTCTTGTTTGTTGGACGTTTCGACACTCACTGTTACGTATGCTGTGGTCACAAGCGGAATGAAGTATGGTAGCGATGCTTTAAAAAAGTTTGAGATTTATTATAGTTAGGTATTTGACATACTTTTGAGATTTTCACACGCAGTGCAGTACCTTCTCTATCTGCAGTACGTTCGTTCTAATTCTATGAATACCACGGTATTGCTGTAATATTAACGGCCGCAGGCGTGACAACAGAGAGCTAGAAAATGGCACAAAACTTTCTACACAGGAGAAAATGCCCCCATAATTACAGTTCAATAGTACTTTTTTAAACCCAAAAATGTTAGTTGAAGTGTGTAAGTCAAATTACATCGAAATAATAACTACGAATACATGTTCTTTGGAATACCATATAGCAGAGTTAAAGACCCAGTTGTCGATATAAACCGTGTTCGATAATATTTAAACTAAAGAGGTATTTACAATTATAGCCTCAGACAAAATTTACAATAATAAATAATTAAATATCGTTCCAAGCCTTGAATTCCAAAAAAAAATTAAAATAAAGAGATAACTTAATAAAATTACAAACTAAAACTTATTACTTATGTAACAATGAGTATATTCATGTATTATGATTGAAATTGATTATTAATTATGCGCGTATTAAAAATATTTTATTTTTTCAAACCAACCGTGATTTTTTTGTCATATCTAAAGGGAGCTTAGCTAAGAGCGATAATTGACAATGTTTCTGACAAAATTTGTGCCCAATAGTATAAATACAAATTGAAATAGCAGTCCAATAATTGAGATTACACATTAAAATCATTTGTGCCAAGGGACGGAACATTAAAATAATGGAGTTGGTCCAATTTCATAGCTGGTTACGACATGGGAAAGAATAGAACCATTTGGTAGCGAACTTGTTCGTAGTCAGCTTTCAAATACATCTAATCTTTCCCGTAACGTAGCCTGCTACTAAATCCGACTACGATATTGAACTAAGGGAAGAATGTTGATATTAATTTCAATATAAAAAATTAAAAATGTAAAATATTTTTTTATAAAACAATATTCTTATGTAATAAATAAAAAAGTATCACCGTTCCCCCGACAAAAAAAAACAGTACGTTCAGTAATGGCTGGTAATAGAATCATTTATGCTCGAGCTTTTACATTATAATTAAAAATATAAAATAGTACCTACAGTAAAGTAAAATGTTGTTCGTTGTTGTTTTTTACATAATGTAAAATAAACAAATCACAGTATAAATACGACATTAAACATTCCCAAAAACATTTGTATCAAGATGGTGAACTGGAACATATTTACCAAGTACATGTTTCACTTTTGCCACATTATGTCTCCCAGTTCACACCTAGCCTGAGGGAATAGGGAGGGGATCATATAATAGTATACATAATAAGTAGGCATGCGTGCTCCATCTTAGACTGCATCACTGTAAGACCAAACAGTAGTCAAATACTTAATCGCAAAATGTAGTAAAAAAAATAAAAGAGCGTAATAACCCTTGCCCATTATCCCTCAATACCCCGAACTACTTACCACCTTTTATATTAAATACAGTTACTTTCAATCACTTTATGTCCCAGACCAGCCAGATTATTATTGCAATTCCTTTTTACCTTTAATATCGCCGTGGTGTTTGTAAAGTTGCGAATATTTAAGCTTACTCAAAAATAATTATTAAAATGTAACAATGAAAGTTTATCCTTCTCTACTATACAACGCTCAACAATATTAAATAAATTTTAGCTGCTTCCTATAAACTTACTGACCAGAAGTTACTTTATAAGAAGAGGTAAATTTTATTTTTCTTAATGACATTTCACAACGGCTAAGTTACTTTTTCGCGTTTCGCCAACATAAAAATTACCTTGTATAGATAATGTCGTTCCATTTAGTAACTGACATTTGTAACCAGTTAAAAATGGTAAAGTACGATCGATTTACTACAATGGCAAGCATACAAAAGAAATTTTACTTACCGAAACTTGCAACTATGATGTTTCGGTAAGCGGTACAAAGGTTTACCAAATCGAAACCGGTTACGAATCTTGTTTACTGAAAAGGCACCAAATACATTTAACATTGGTATAAGATAAATTAACGTTAAGGAACAACTTTGGCTGACAGTAAAGACTCAAAATAAATACAATAATGCGTTTATAAATCGCTCGAAAAAATTATCCAAAGTCAAGGCATTAAGAGTTTTTGTCAGAACACAGTAGATGGCGTTATCTTGCTTTAACATATCTGTAGAGAGAGAGAAATGTTAAGCCAGCGAAGCCAAAAGGCTATAATAATTCTCAGTACAAATTTTTTACTCCGACTAGGCAAAAACATCTGCTAAATATCCAATATATGGACAGAAAGCAGCGCCTCTAGTGGGTGAATCGCGCAACTAATGCCTAAGTATTTCACACATTATTTGCCACAGACTTTCATTTCTCGCTCAGTTGTCGCTCTATGAATCAATGTGTGTGTGTTTATGGAAAGCACATTGCGAATTAATGGGCTAAGGTGTCAGTGCCCCGGATTAAATAGAATTTCGACCTCCCCAGACACTTACAGATGACTGTAATTGTTTTATGATGCTGTGGAGTATTTTTTTTTTTCACATACGATGATACTGACTCAGTAAGGTGGACACAAACCCCCTTACCAATAAACGCGTTGTAACTTATACCGAAGTTTTTACAGCTCTACTGAACGTGGTTATTCCGCATTTGACATACAACTAACAATTTAAGCAGAGCTTGGTATGATTTCGGAATAGATAATAAACCTCCTTTAACGGTAACGGTTTGGTAACGCCGAAACAGTCTTGAAAGGGTATTTCCGGATCACGTCGTGTAACTTGGCTTATTTTTCAACTGAATTTTTGTTAAGTATTGACAAGTATTACAGGAGAAATAAATGTCCGCATACCTACTCTTTTCCATTATGCAATAGCACGGCATTGGATAAACATATTATTTACCCACTTAATACAGTCACTACGTAATTATTATTGCTATGGCGTGATTGCTATAAGAATGTTTGTCCAAGCTACAGCATCCTATAGTTTACTCTAACATACCAGCCGCAGCGAGCGTCTGTATTATTCTCAATATATATACAGGATGGTGCATTTTCGATGGGGCACTTCTTGAAACTCTAAAGTCCAAATGCCCATCCCTAAATGTACCGTCCTGTATAGTAATTTTACCTAAGTATAAATAGGAGTGTTCAGATACACGGTTTTTTTAAGTGCAAAATCTACTTTTTACATACAAATGTATACTATATATACGCATATACAAAATTTCTATATTATATATTACAGTACAAACATAGCCGTTGCTACCTACGCGATATAATTAGGTACATAATATAGTACATGCTGATTACAAAGTTTATTCTAAAAACAAAAATTAGGCCGCCTACTTAGGCCTACTTCATATTTTCATCTTAACGATCACAATAATTTGTCTTTTCACTATTTGTTCAGCTTTGCGTGTCACGTGCCGCGAGCGCGCGCAACGTGGCACGCGGGTGACGTCACGCGCCGTCACTGCAGCATCAGAGATTCTAGATTTCTATTGAGGATCGTATCCTTCACGGAGTTGAACACGACCTCAATGTTGTGCGTGTCTATGGCCGTCGTGAAGTGATGGTAGAGCGTTGTCTTTGGCTCGCGGCGAACGTTCGCGAACATCTCGAGTATGAACATTTGCACGTCGCGCAAGTTGTGCGGGTCGCCGACATACTGCGGGAAGTACCAGCGTATGTCGGTCTCGTGGCTCTCCACCTTCTTGGCCAGCAAGTCGGATTTGTTCAGGAACAGTATGATCGATATACCCTTGAAGTTCACGTTGTTGACGATCGTGTCGAATATGTTGAGCGACTCCTCGAGCCGGTTCGTTTTTCTGAAAACGGAAGAATATTGTCAATGAAAAGTTTTCGACTTCGTTAACTATTACACACTTTTAGGGCAGTTTTTTTTCTGTACAGGATCCACACACAATACTACGTATGACGTTTCATCGTGAAGTTTATCTTTTGTCATATTAGTGCTGCACAGTGAACATTATTAGTCTGTAAAAGTCCAATAATTGTTTTTTTTTTTTTGGACATCCTTAATAAGCGGACTAAACCGGATTTGAGTCCGAAAGTTGAAGTACCCGATAACTAGGCTGCATCCGCTCTATCCAAAATTCCAGTATTATTTATTATATATTGAACGCATTATTACCGATCACTGTGCAATCTCTTAGATATCCTCGTTCAACTTCTATTTCGATTCTTTACCAGCTAATAGAGTACAAATGGGGGTATATAATTGACACATTGTATTTAATTTGGAACATATAACATTATGTTAATGCAATAAAGATATTGAGTATTGAGAAAAAATTAGGGGACGAATTGACAAGAAAGCAAGCTACAAAAATGCACTGTCCCCAATAAGGGTAGATAACCTATCTCCAATCGTCACTCTTTTGCTCCTTGCACATTAAATACCGTATTCACAACCAGAGTCTGGAGCCATTAATTTGTCAAAATTAAACAAACTCACCTATCCTCGGACAGAACCTGATCGAATTCCGAGGACGAGACGAGAAACAGTATCGACGTGACAGAGTCGAAGCACTGGGTCCACTTCTGCCGCTGCGTCCTCTGACCGCCGACGTCGACAAACACGAATGGCACTGTGTTAATGTTGATGATGCACTCTATGACACCCTTGGTGGCTTTCCGGCAGTGGAGGATGTCTTGGTGCGAGGGCACGTAGTCCGGCCGCGCGATGCGCTCCAGCTCGTCGAAGAAGTAACTCACGGAGTCTGACTGGAAGTTTAAAGGTTTATACATGTAGTCGAAGGTTTTACATGCTTACACTCGCGTCCGTAATGGGGGTGAACAGAAACTTAAGATCACAAGAATCCATCGGTCACATTTAGAATAGTAAGAACTCAAGAATGATGTAATCAGGGACAAGGCCACCACCACCTGCCTCTCGGCGTACAGACAGTTCTCTGGAGACCAGTGGCGTGCACTGGCTTTTACGACAAGGTACGCAGTAATCCCAAGGATTGACACCTACGTATAGGTAACTTGTCTTAACGAAACATAGGTATCTACCTATCTACTCACCCATAAGACACAGGACCTCCGTCAGCCTCTGTCGTGAGTACAACAAAAAAAGATCTAGCAATAACTCTATTAATAGGTCGGGTAGCCAAAATACTAAGGTAGGCCACTGCCTACCTAAAAGGGCCCATACCCCATATGGGCAAAAAGACACTTCTTTTTACCTATATGGTGTGCACGCCTCTGCTGGAGACATGCGCGTCTACATGCTTTTGGCTCTTTTCAAGAATGACAATATAAGCCTTCAGTTACAAGTTGCTAGCTCACAGCCTGAACAAACCAAAATTCGGTAAAAAATGTCAGCTCCTATGACATGCCAGGAAGAAAGGCAACTGTATCCTTTACCAGCATGGGTTAGGTGAATTTTAACTTTTTCATCGGCAAATGATTCATTTTGATTTAGCGATTTTGAATTCTGTACCGAGTAACATACTTAGTCTTAAAAATAAATAGTCTGATGTGTATACAATGGCGGGTAAAAGGAAGAAATAATAGCAAAGTTGATTGCAAATGGCACTTCTTAAGCTTGAATTAATGAAAGACAATCTCTCAAATGAAGTAGTAGTGACCATCGATTAAGCATATTATGGGTCAAGCGAAACTAGCGCCATTAGTTCATGAGTTTTCCGCCTCATTCCAAAACAGTAGAACAAAGTTCGTCTGTAGTATGATTTGAACCCACGATTTCAGTTAAAAAGGAAACTGGGTCAGTGGCGAGAATAAAAACAAAAGGTAGGCCGGAAGCCAAAGTTTTGACTTCTAAATCCGACCCTTTGCGTGCGAAGATAACCAAGAAATACGTTTGTCACAGAACTAGAGCAGCCTTGGTCCACCTATTGAGTTGTATCCGATCGAACATATCTGTTTCCAAAAATATTATTCACATACAGTATAATAGTTGTGTTGTTCCTCACTACGAATAGTATGAAAAAAAAATATTTACTGACATTTTACAATCGTAACACCCAATTTCTGAACAACTAACCACACCTCCCGGAATTATGTATGTACCTATGATAAAGTTATTGCTAGTCGATTATGCTATTGTATCGTTAAATATACAACTTGGACTGCTATCTGATAAGTTTATTTCAATATTTGCTCGCCGTTCATTTTAGTCATTAATGACAATTTGTGATGACTGTTGTGGGATTTCCGGAATGGAATAATATAAAATAGCGCTCTTTTCGAGTTGTACAACAACAACACAACACCACTGCCATCGCCAAACCACCTGCAAAGCGTGGCGATTATTGGCATTTCCCCCCACCCCAAGTGATCATGGACATCATTGGGGGAGGCCCTCGTCCAGCAGTGGATGTCATGTGGCTGATGGTGATGGATCTGTAATTTCTTCACGAAAAAACTACACAGCTGATTTGGACCAAAAATCACTGTTGGTAGGAGGTAGTACACAGCATATTTTCTGTGACGTGCACACAATATAGGCAAAAAGACACTGCCTACCTTAGTATATTGGCTTCCCGACCTAATAATAGAGTTATTGCTAGATCTTTTTTGTTGCACTCACGAAATAGGCTAACAAAGGTCCTGTGTTTTGTGGGTAAGTAGATAGGTAGGAGCCAAAATTTCGTAAAGACAAGTTACCTACACATATGTTTCGATCCGTGGGGATTACTGCCTACCTTGTCGTAAAAGCCAGTGCACGCCACTGCATATTTTAATACGAAATTCCCACGGGAACGGAAAAAGACAACTAGTAAACCATATTGTTCCATCCCATAACTAATTATATAATGCTATCGAATGAGTCATGCATGTTATCGGATTATGAGTGAGCCAGAAGCGGCTATTATTGAAGCCCACATCGTCCCACGATAGAAAACCTCACCTGCGCCTATTGGCCACTCTATAGCAACCTCTTTATGTAGGTTTTCTCAAGATGTTTCCTCTCATCCTACTAATATTATAAATACGAAAGTTTGGATGTATGGATTGGATGGACGGATGTTTGTCCTTCTTTCACGCAGAAAGTACTGGACGGATTTTGTTGAAACTTGGCAGTATTGTAGCTTATAAACTAGAATAACATATAGGCTATAAAGTATATTGTAAGTAAAACAACGTTTGCCGAGTCAGCTAGTCTTAATATATAAAAGGAAAAGCTGACTGAATTACTGACTGACTGACTGACATATCAACGCACAGCCCAAAAGGTACGGTCGTTGCTTAGGTACCATAGGGGTGCACTAAGAAAGGAATTTCTGAAATTCCCACAGGAACGGGAATAAACGGGAAAATTATTTTGTATGAAAAATCTAAACGGCTCAAGTTAGACTCGTCCTGTTGGGATGCAGGTACTTCAAAACTAAGCGAATGAAATCGCGGAGCGTCCGCTAGTTATATATATTTATTAATCTAAACAGACAAGGCATCCACAACAGGTTTCGTAATATAAATTACAACTAACCTACATGCTCTGGGTTCAAACGCTCCTAATACACTTGCCGCGTTACCCCGTTGGATTGCTATCGACAGCCTCTGTGCCAAATATGTTCCTGCCATGATGTTGGTGATGAACATCATCATCAGCCCATACTTGTCCACTGCTAGACATATTTATTTTTATTTAGCATATTATTATATTATATTGTACTGAAACATGGGTACAAAGATACATCATTTCATTAGTGGATATACGCAATTTTGGAATCGGAACGACGACAAAGTATTGGTAACTTTTAGGTAATAGGCACCTACATATAAATAAGCAATTACGATGTCTAAATAAACTACAATGGGGCATTTTATTTGACGCTTTTCTGACAAATTTTCTGACTTACAAATGTCATTACTGTCAAACTTTGCTTTGGAAATCATGACAGTAATGACAGATGTTCAGGCTTAGAACTGTCAAACTTTGATTGAAAAGTATGATTTTGCGATGTTACCGTGATGTCAGCAAATAAGTTTATAATATATCAACTGTATTGGCACTACGTCAAATAAATGTCAGTGCAGAGCGTTTCGAAAAAAAAAGGATACGCAATGCCGTGCCGGTGGGATTAATTTTGTTAGGGATGATTACATGCATTACAACTAGAGTACTAGCGTTTTACATATAACCACAGAGGTATAATGTTTAATGCTTTTTTTTGTTGTAAATTGTTTGTCTGCTCCATATGTAGACATGGGCATGTGGAGAGAATGGATGAAAGTCGATTGACGAAAGAGATTTATATATAGGTGATGTAATGGGCCGGGTGAGTAGAGGTCGCCCAAGAAGGACATACATTGATCAGATTGGTGATGTCCTTCAACTATCCTGCCAAGCGTGGCAAATGATCATGAAAATCATTGGGGGGAAGCCCTCGTCAATCAGTGGACGTCTTTTGGCTCATGATGGTGGTCAAACGTTGTTCATAGTGATTAAAAAATAATGATGTTAGGGTTTCCGAGGCATTTATAAGAAGTTAAAAACGTAGACTAATTACTAGTTGACTAATATCATCGATATAAGTTTTGTGCGTATGCATCGTTCCTTTAACCAGACGTTGATACACTTACTAACAGGGTATTGCTATTCTAACTTTATGAATAACATGGTTAGAATTATGGATACACGCCTGTTTCTAACATATAAAACTATATCCATACTAATATTATAAAGAGGAAAGATTTGATTGTTTGTTTGCATTAAAAAGGATTCAAAACTACAGGACCGATTTTAAAAATTCCTTTGCCGTTTGAAACCTACACTATCCCCCAGTAAAATAAGCTTCACGAAATTCCCACGGGAACGCAAACAAACGTGAGTAACACCGCGCGGCACAGCTTGTAATACATAGTCTTGTGAAGCAGTGACTTTCTGGCTATGATGTCATCGCACTAAATCAGCGGCGTATGTTTTATAACTGTTTATGTGTTTGCCAGAGATCGATGCTAAATTCTTAAATAAATACATCCATTTTCCGTTTCAGAGTGATAAAAAGGGAAATTCGGTTAGGTGTTCAAAACATACATTACGATAAGGATCTTTTGGCGCGTGGCAAAAAAAGTTTAACGTCCCATTCAAGCTAATCGAGTGTTGTTTTCATGCATAATGCTCCATATTATCTTACATGCATGCATGAAGAAACTGTATAAAATAAATCAAGAAAGGGAGAAATAAAAGAGAGGCTAGAAACCACAGGGAATGTTCAGCATCCACACGTCAGAATATCCTAGTCAGACTGCACCTGCGGTTGACAGATACGTAAAAGATTGATTGATATCTTCCTATACCGGGAATAAAGAGACCTCAGTGTTGTTTAAGGTTTAAAGGGATTATAGGATGTTAGATGCTGGCCACCTTATCACGAATGTCCTTATAATTTTCTTTTCCTTCTCTGGCACCCACGTCCTCTCTCAGACTCCAAAATTACCATTAAATCGGTTCAGTAGTTTTGGCGTGAAAGCGAATCAGACAGAGGTACTTTCGCATGTATAATATTAGTAAGGATTATATTAGGTTTCCACGTAAACAATTTCCGTGGTTGTTCATACAGTTAGGACATCGCTACGGAACTGTTAGTGAAGATCACAAAAGCTGGTCAAAAATATACGCCAAATAGGGACAAACATACGTGAACTAGTTAGTCAACGTTTTAGGAATACGGTGTTTATTTAGTTAGCAATCGAAGAATAATTTTCCTAAGCTCAAAAGTTTAATCAATAACTCAAACGTAAAAGATAGACATATCTGCTCTTATGATTTATCTTCTAGGACTGTTTGAAAGCAATAATGTCCCATCCATCATCAATACAACGTTTTCAAATAGAGCCGTCTCTAGGTACCCTCATACATATTAAATTTGTAAAATGAATGGTCAATGAACGAGAAACGTTTATAATAGTACAATAACGTTTTAAATAGGGGAGTATTAGTTTCCGTAATTAGGTATGGCTATTTATTTAATTGATCAGTTCCATTTTTGCTTTCAAGCTACTTCATAAAAGGAGTGTTTCCTAATTCGGCCGTATATACAGGGTATAAATGGGCCCCGAGAAATTAAATAAAAATTCAATCCTCAAAGAAAATGTCATCTCCCGAAGCAAAAAAAATCTCTATTTTGTATAGAGATGAAAATTTTTTTTTGCGTTTCCCCGCATAGTAAAAGTTGTTCATATTGACGAGCCCAACAACGTTTCTAAGACAATGGTCTTGCGTGTAAAAGGACCCTTCCCTTGTCGAGCAATGGCTCGGGGTCCTTATAGACGCAGTATGCTTTTTTATGCTTATTCGCCGATAACGCCGTAGTTTATGAACCCATTTTTATGATTTATATTTTTGGTTGGAAAGAAGATATTTCTAACGTCTTATTATAAGGAAATCGGGGTTTCATGATGGCAAACCCATAAATCGAAGGGAAGTTTAAAAACAATTATGGGCTTGCGGCTGGCACTGTACTCGAAGTCGGTTCTTTTTTGTTGAAAATCATAACATTTTACATTCATTTTCGCTGAATTCGTAGGCTTAAAGGTAATACGATCCTTTAGAATTTCATCACAATATGAGTTCAAAAAAACCTCCATATTCATAAAAAGTAAAAACGTTGACTAACTCAATACTTGACGTATATCTAATAATTTATTCGTTTTCGGCGTACATTTGACTAGCTTTTGAGACCCTTACTAACGGTGCAGTAGCGCTTTACTAACTTTATGAATACAAGGATATCTGTTCCCAGTCTACGATTTCTATTAGAAAGTACTAGGATGCAAAACGAAGAAATTATTTTGCGATTAGGTCACTTGCAACTAATACTCATATGGTCGAGACCCTGAAGGAAAATAACGTTTGTAGCCAGTCAGTACTAATGTTTAACTAAGACATAATATCACCCGCATGTACACCCTAGTTTTAACCCTTTCGGGGACACGTGCCGCACGTCGATGTCATAAGAAAAAAAACTTCGATCGCTTTCAAGTTGATGTCCACGAAAGTGTTACACGCAATGTCTTACAAAAATACACTTGAGGAAATATGATAAGAAAGAAAAAATACTATTGTTCAATAGTTAAAATACCTAATGTACATGCATGCTATCAGACATTAAGCATATTAATATGTACAAGTATGTAAAACAATGGTAGGATATGACATCATTCATGCACAAAAATTTCTTGCTTAAACAGTGAACTGTGGAATGACGAAATACTTGCAGTAATATAAAATGACACAAACTGATAATCTATAGGTGAGTGCGTAGAACCTTCAGAAACCAAATAAAATACTAGACTGAAAATTTAAACTTAAGGCCCCAATGAGGCATTGCATTGTCCTTTTTGGGCGGTATATTTTTTAAATTTTCAATGACATACATATACATACAGACAGGCTGTACTGAAAGCATTGGTCAGACAAGAGACCATTTCAGCATTGAGCAAAATCAAGTATCCTTGCAAACATGACACAGCTAAAAACGGCATGAGTTCTGGGCATGAAAAGCATGGCAAGTCCATACACAATACCAATTACTACTGTTCAGAAATGAGAGGAGTATAACAAACATAGACATTCGACAATGTGATGAGGAATGTGTATGGAAAAGGAAACCAGCTCCCACCATTGTTTGTACTATGTTCCAAAATCAATAGTTTTAATGTCAGACCAATTCTAACTAGCATACCGGAAACTGGATGTTAGCAATTATATCTGAATATCTAGTCAATAAGAAAAATATAAGGTCATGCAATAGGTAAAATCAGATCTCGATAATAATATAAATTATGAAAGTTTGCGTTTAAAATGTGAAATATATCTTTCATGCTGATCTAGGATGTAAAAAGAATGCAAGCTGAATTTCTTCCTGGCCTGTCATAGCAGCAGACATTAGGTTTTGGAGATTTAGGTTTATTTGGGCAATGAACTAGCAACTTGTAGTTATCAGCCAAGATTGACAAGCTTAACTCTTTATAATGCTATATGTGGCCAAAGGGTCATTATGCTCCTAATCCAAAAGAGGGTGAAGAGAATGTGAGTGTAACTATGTATGAACATGAAATGAAGTTTCACAACAGACACCACTTGAAAGTATAATGATTAAAAATTGTTGATATGAAAAAAAAATTTTGTGTTACGCCAATACAAAATGTAACAATGATATAATTTATGGTATGATAATTGTTATCTTCTGTCAAGGTACTGTGTGTCATATCTAAGTCAATTTCAATTCGATGTTAAAATCCTTCTAATGATAAAACAAAATTTCTTTATATTATTACTTTGTGGCTTAGAGCTGAGGTTCTTAAACTTATTATTGTCTACTGCGTTACGTATATAAAATGTTTTTAGGGCACCAAATTTTTTCCGTACCTAATTACCACTATAACTACAACAAAAATATTTTTTGTGAGATATCTTAGTGGAGATAGATAGATTTTGAACTAGATCCCACTATCTCTGTTTTGGCCTGCACCACCTAACAGGAGGCTATATCCACTTATGAAAAGACTGGCGTAGACAGTAAACAATTTCCACTGATGTCAATTATACTGCTGCCCCTTAGCAAAGCGCTCCAAGAAAAACATGACAAGACATGCACTGTGATTGGTTGAAACAAGCTGAGTCGCATAATGTGTGACATAACAGCCAATCACAGAGCGTATTTGCTCTATGTTGTGTCTTTCTTGACGCGCTATACTAGGGAGGCTAGAATGTTGGACTTCAAGTGTTTTATAATAACTAAGAGTTATCAATAGTTTTAATACTATCAAAGCCTATTTGTTAGCCCTGCCATTTAAAAAAACACAGAGTTGTTACATGCCAATTTTCCTTGACAGTATACCTATAGCTCTTGGAACCTATACACATAGCAATGCAATAGGATACATTATGGAATCTATACCATGTGCACATACTTATGCTTGTAGGTCATGTATTACATAGCTATAATTGCTGCAATTACTCACACCCTTGTTACCTCATATTAGTCACAACTTCAAGGCCATACTAGACTTACACAAGCACTCAAGAAAATGGAATGTAGTAATCATATATGATTATGTAATAAAATATTATTTTTGGAATTGTGAACACAGTCATGTATAAACTTGTATTTGTAATCCCTAGAATCAATAGTACATGTTCAGAATTGGTCGACAAAAACTTGGGAGATGTGATGTTTCTTAGGTCCGTACTAGCATGAGAACTAGTTTATTAAATATATTTTTTTTTATCTCAACGAACAAGCGTTTATATAGATGAATTATATGGGTATTGATGATCAATAGCCAGTCCATTATTCAGTAATTCCTGTTGCACCACCCTTTGGTGGATGTGCAGGGAATGGAACTAATATGTTCCTTTTTCATCTGAGATGTAAGTAAGTAGGTACATCACAGTAATGTAGGTATGACATTCTGGCTAATATTTGAGCAGTAGTCAAAATAAAAATGTTATCTAACATTTATTTTATCATTGACCAACTGATAACATGTAATAACAGTGCTTTGTAATTTTACAAAGAATTCAATTATTACTAATACCTACTTGATACCAATGCCTGTAACTAAATGTTACAAGCTGTTTTCCTTACACCAACAATATAATTTACTCAACAATTATGCTATACGCACTTTGCGTACAAGTAAAACAATATTGTTTATTGTTGAATCAGATTATAAAATGCCAAGAGAAATGATTGGCATGCAACTACATTCAATGTACATGTAACAAAACAAAAATACTTTTGTCTTACTCATCTCACCACAACAGAAATCATTAGCATGTAATTTTCAAAACAAACAATAGCTTAATTTACATTAATGCTAAAACATTGAATCACACTCACCAATTGGAATTCTCTCCGTCTGTCATATGCCCTTTTGATGGCTCTGTCTAACCACAAAGAGTGTATGTGAGGTGCATAATGCATAAACAGTCTACTATCTAACGCAGCTGTACTGTTGAAGTGTAAAGCCTGCTGTCCAATGTCCAAGTTCCTTGGGTTTTCCCAAGGGATCGCGAGTTTGTCCCTTGCATCAACTAACACTTGGATACCCTTCACTATGTTCTGATATATCACATGTTGGTATTCCCGCACCAACTCTGGTTCGAACTTCACTTTGTGTATGATTCTCATCTGCTTCAAGAATGTAGATTTGCCGCTTTCACCCGCGCCAAGCAGCAACAGTTTCACTTGGCGCCGCAAAGTCTGCTTATCCTTCTCCAGTATCCTGTCTATTTCCTTGCTCCTGTAACGCTGTTCTATCTCCTCTGGCGACAACTTTAGACGTAACCAGCAGGTCAGCGCTTCCGAGCAGCAGGTACATGACCACATATCGCTGGCCATTTTGCATGATTAATAACAACACTCTATATACTAACACAAAAAGAGGCAGACCGTCCACACGTCCATGAGGTATTCTTGAACACAAACACTTCACAAATATAAAGTTATCAGTGCTAAATTATCGATTACAAAAAGACATGATGTGAAATAAACACGCATCCTGATAGTCACCCCTCCCAAGTCGAAAATTTTGATTGAGATGAGAGAAAGAAAACTTGTTTCATTCATTTATTTTAATAAAATGTTGCCCGTATAGAAAAACATATGTCAATATATATTGACAGTAGGTTTTCGCTCAGCTGTGGTCTATGGCTGTCGGAGCTGTCGCCTGCCTGTCATTGTCCTGGTTATGTGCGAAATTGAAACTACGCACGTGTTTATTTTGTAAAGTTCTTTAAAAAAATCACATAAAAGTGTGCTTTTATTAAACTTTAACATAAGTCAACCATTTCTGTGACTATTACTGTCCCGTATATCGGTATCCATGACGATTTCAACCCTGCAAACTAATGTCTAAAGAAGGTTATATCCCAGAAAAAAAAGAAAGTGATAATAAAGTTGTCCTGGAAAGGCTGCAGTCATATTTGAAGGATAAGAAAAGTGTTGAAGTTCAAGAACCCAGTACAAGTTATCCCAAGCCCGGTGTCTCTTACGAAACACTCTCCCATCCAATTCCTAGTGTTGACGACAACAACACTGTTCTAAGGGACGTTTTGAATTACAAAAAGGCAGAACTGCTACGATCGCCGGAAATAGTAGCAGTACTCAAGACTATTTCTTCAAATATTAAAAGTGAACAGTGATTAACATAGCTAATAATGGCACTAACGGCAAGGAAAAATGTGGCAGTAGCCACATTGATGAGAAAGTCCATAAATCGACAGACAACTATGGCTCGTATGAAATTCAAATTAAAGGAAAACCAAGTGCACAACATTTTAAGTTGCGCAGAAAACAATTATGGACCATACAATGATCTTGTCGAAATCCTTAGGACATATCCAATTAATGATGAGAATTTACGAATTCTTTTGAATGATTGCATGTTATCAATATTATTATTGGGAAGAGATATGTACAGTTTTGTTGAAGCTGTATGCAATTTGGAGTGGATAAATAAGAATGATGAAAATGTCCAGATGTTCAGTCGGTTCATTATCGAACTAGTCACAGCACATACTTACCATGCACCTATAGTCATGACATCATTAGTGACATTGTTCAAAAGTATGTACATACCTATTTTGTTTGTTTTAATTTATTTATAGCAAGCTGAAAATGAATGATTTGGGAAAGATGTTTGTAACCAAAGATATTTAAAAAAAAAATTATGCTTATCTGAAAACACTTATGCATTGAGTTTATGCCTCAGAAATTAACTCAGTAGGATTCTAGACCGAACCAAGTCCAACACCAAACAGTAGACTTCAGCTTAAAAGTGTTATTTCTAGACCACACTGTATACACTATAACTTTTCTCACCATGACAACGTATTGTGAAATAACTTAGTCATTTCTTAATACATTGTGTAATATGCAAATTAACATGTAATAAACAAACTTATTGTTTTTCTATTTCAGATGATGGCGTAAACTGGTCTGAGCATCCGTCGGAACAACTCGCTAATTCCTGGTCTAATGTACATTCAGTAATAGCGCAAATAGTCTCTGCCATGCCCTTGTAAGTGACAGTCTGTCCTTTGTATGAACAAAAATTAAATCCTTTGTCAGCTATTTGTGATGCAAATAATCAGCTTGTCCAGCCTCAATATCAGATTATCCATTTAACTGCCAATGTTTTCTATACTTCTACTGCATGTAAAAGGTCCCCAAGCAATAATATTGGAAACATTATTGGACTTGTCAATATTAACAACTTTTACTAAGGATACCAGTGATTTTGTAGTAGTCCAGATTGGTGAAGTCCTGGTGGAAGGTGGTGTGTAAAGTACATTATGTGTATTACTGAGTACCCAAAACTAGCTAGCATGTATGAATATAGAAGAGAAAAGGCCGCAAGAGATTTGCCAGGATTGTGACAAATCTGTGATCTGTGTCTATCCTTCTGGGAAAAAGAAAAAAGTTTATTTTGTGAACTTAAAATTTACACATTTTCATGTTGGTAGTAAGTGTTAAGCCTGTATCAGGTTGCTTCACTCTTCTGTGAATGGATGTAACATATAATATGTATATTATTGTAGTTCTTCCGTACCTCACCTATAACTGGTTATCCTACATACAGGATTTACATATATATATATATATAACTAATAAGCTCTGGTTCATACCAGGTGATATATACCCACATATTGTATTTTCATGTTTCAGAACTAGTGATTTGCTTCTGCAATCTATCACAGAGCAATTCCCGTACTACAAGGCTGGAGTTTATCCTAATAGAGCATTTGTACATAATCTCATATGGATCACCAAATACATACCGTCTATGATGGAACAAATTATGAGCATTGTTGTAAACAGGTAAGCTTTGCAAGTTTCAATGTAATACAAATATTATGGGGTTGTCTCGACCATATCAATGAAAGCAGTTTCATTTTGACGGGTGTTGTGTGTCTCAAACTGCTCTATCTATAGGTATGTCTACTGTGGTACGGGCAATAGGATACATGTGTCTCCACCCAAGCTCATCATTTCCCGTAGTGGCGGTCTTGACCCAGGGGACTTTCCAACGCATGGTGCGATTATTGTTATTTCCCCCCCGAAATGATCATGAAAATCATTGGGGGAGGCCCTCGTCCAGCAGTGAATGTCATGTGGCTGATTATGATGATTCTAATGGGGGAATTTTATTTGATGTTTTTCTGACAGATTTTTTGACGGAGAACAGTAATTCCCCATTATTATAATTCTTGTAGAATTTTACACAAATCCTATACTAATGCTTAAACAAACTTCCACATTACAGAATGGTGATAATAGACGTCAATATTGTGGATCAAGAAAAAAATAAACAGCAGTTAGAAACTCAATTCCCCATGGATATTGACATGGAAGATAATGATACTGGATTGAAAGACACACTAGACTTTTGTATGCTGGAATTACTTAATTGGCTTCAAGATGAGAGGGATGTTGCTTTGCAAATAGTTTGCAATATATTTGAAAAGATTATACTACCCACTTATGGCATCAAGTAAGTACATATAACAGTTTCATATTGCTTAAAAAAAAAAATTCTTCACGCCTTTTTAATACCAAAGCGGGGTAGGCAGAGGCACTTGCTTAATTAGCTAATGCCCACGGTTCACCAAGCATATTTAACCCAACGTGACAGGGGGTGAGCCCATCGCCGATATAGGGTTCACACAACTTGTGGTGTGTGGGTTTCATCACGATGTTGTCTTCACCGTACGAGTGTTGCGTTGCGTACATAGGCTCTGAAAAAGAGTCCCATTGGTACACGTCCAGTAGCATAATTATTGTTTTTTAAGTTTAAACATAAGGTTTCAGCTGTGTCCTGGACCAACTTGGCAAGAATTCTTAATGGTAATGGCATTGTAGGGTTTGAATAAAAGAGAAAATTAATTAATTTCACGCCTTTTTATAGACATAAACTACTTATCCTAGGCCTAGGGCCCTGCCCTTTATTAGGAAGTAATGAAGTCTATAACTTGTATGGATATCCCACATTGAAATGTTTGTAAAATACTAATTATAATTATAAATATACTAATTGTACTATCCCTTATTTTCTGTACTGTGAACATATTTATCTGTGAAATAAACTATTATTACTACACACATCAAAAGTGTCCAGGGATCAAGTACATTTTAAAAGATTGCAATCAAGAATATATTTAACAAAAACTGAATTCATTCCTAATTTATTCAAAATGTGGTGATAAGTCATTGATACAGGCATGGGGAATTAGGTAGGAGACCAATCCAGAAGATTAGATTTGATTTAAATAAATTAGTTTTATTTTAGAGCTAAAAATGTTCTTGATCCCTAGACACTTTAGATGTATGTATTTTTGTCCCAAATTTGCGTAGACAGAGACACTTGCCGTCACCGTTATAGGGTTCACACAACTTGTGGTATGCTAGTTTTATCACGATATCCATAGTACATACATACACTTCACGCCTGTCTCCCAGAGGGTTAGGCAGAGACTACAGATCTCCATTTGTCACGGTCCTGACATACCCCTTTCGCTTCATCTTCATTCATACATCTTTTCATACATGACCTCCGGTTTCGAGTACTTTTCACGTCACCTTCGGCCAGGACATCACCAATCTGGTCTGTATATGTCCTTCTGGGGCGCCCTCTACTCACCCGGCCCATTACATCACCCATATAAATCTCTTTCGTCAATCGACTTTCCTCCATTCTCTCCATATGCCCAAACCACCGAAGCATACCCTTTTCAATCTTAATCACTACATCTTCTTTCACACAATAATCATAGCAGTGGCGGGCCGTGACTTTTTTTTCAGGGTAAGCTGTGTACTTTAGGGAGTTACGTCATTAAAAAAAAACATACCGAAATATGCCGCATCCAGATAATCGGAGTTATTGCGTCGGTAGATACTTGGATCGGGGATTACTTCCTGTTCGGTTGTTGAGTGACACTCATGAGAACACCTCCAACATCAAGTGAATGATACAATTACAGTAACATATCCATCACGAGATATCAGATGTGGCCTCGAAAGAGGCCGTTTGGGATGTTGCTTTCTTCTTTTTAGAGCACTACACACCTATTTCTACCTACCTATAAATGTGGGCCGAACTACCTACACAAATGCACTGTCTATTTGTATATTAATTCCACACGCTTGTCTTTCTTTACATATTCGTTTATAACGTTTTCGTAAAAAGAAGGGGAACGTTTCGCATCAAGTAGCAACCTCTTTTCAATACCAATCATAGATAGGTCAGTCAGTCTGTTTTGTCCCTGGGTGTTTCTTAGGTATGTATGTATACGTTTAAGAGCAGAAAACGCTCGTTCTGCTGATGCGCTGCTGACTGGAATAGTAATTATTAATTTAGCTAAACGTATACTTTCGGGAAAAACTCCACAAGATCTTTTTCATATATATACTGTACAAAATCGTACACCGAGTATTGCGAGAATTCTTCGGTGACGTATATACATTTTAATTCGTTTTTAAGTCTGTCTGAGTTAAAATTAAATGAATGGTATGTCTCTAAAAATGATGTTAATAGTTTATCTGGAAAAGTAATTTTGAAATCGAAATAATACTGATTTGAAAGCAACTTTGTGAACTCTAATGATTTTAAGCATTCGAAGCGGTTAGTACATTCGCTGAGGATGTTATCAACGATTTCTATAAAAATACGTCTGTAGTAGACTTTCATATCCGAAACGTTCCTCTTCCTCTTTGGTGGGCCGCATTCACGTACTGCGTGACCGTAATAATTATCAAATTTAGACCTAAATTCGCTAATAAAAGACACGAAATCGCTGATTTTTTTTACACAATAGGGTACATCTGTGTATTTATTTTGCATTATGTTATACAGTACATCGGTCTGTGAAAATATTTTGTCAAATATTATCAGATAAAATTGAAAATCAAATGATTTTAACAATGAAACAAGACCGTGCGCCTGTTGCAAAGTGTCCCCGTCCCAAACATCATCCTCGTTTTCAATTATTGTTTGAAATAAATCTATTAATTCAGGTAACTGTGAATTAATAGTGTGCACAGTTCGAGAATTGTACACCCACCGTGTATCAGCGACGCGCGGAAGTTTTTTTAATTTGGACAAGTGGTTTTTGTAAAATTCTATACGTTTCGCACTATGTTGAAAAAAAATTGGAATTGTTTTTAATACGTTGAATAACGTTTTTGTAGCACTTATACGTTCTGAACTGCGGGAAAGTACAAGGTTTAGAAGATGCGCAGAGCACCAAACATATAATGCAAGCGGGCAAGTTTGTTTTACCATCGCTTGAGCGCCGTTGCGATCTGAGGACAAGACGGCAGCGCCGTCATATGTTTGGGCAACCAACTTTGATGTGCATTTTAATTCTTCTAGTCCTTTCAAAATAAGCTCAGTCAACGTCGCAGCTCGGCGATCAGAACTAACGTCTATGAATTTAATGAACCTGTCTACAACTTGGGAATTATCAAAATAACGTAGTATGAAAACTAGCTGTTCCCTACCGCTAGCATCGGGTGTTTCGTCTACCATTACAGCAACGAACTCAGTTTTTTCAATTTGATTTGAAATAGACTGAGTCATAACCCGCGCTATGCATTCTATCAAATCGTTTTGTGATTTGTTAGAGAGGCCAGAAAATGTACTTGAACTTGTTTCCAAATGATTAGCGAGTACTCCGTCGTACTTCGCAAGGAAGTCTATAAGTTCTAAGTAATGTCCTCGGTTATTTGATGAAAGACTTTCATCGTGTCCTCGAAAGGGTAGCTCCTGTTTTCCCAAATAACAAACTACGTCAATTAATCTCTGAAATATGGATCTATTCATATCTACCTTCGCGTTGTAACGATCTAAATCTACTTTTAGTTGTGAGTTTAACGCCCGATCGACTCTATTTTTCCCAAAAACGCGATATTTCAGTAGTGACGCGATATGTTTTTCCGAAATTGAATGCTTTTTCGCAGCTTTGTGAAA